>NQLW01000607.1:201042-257414 GCA_002312845.1 Kalanchoe fedtschenkoi
CACAGCTCCACAATCGGAATTGACGGATCCGGACGTGCTTGTCATCAGCCCGAACAAGCACAACTCCCTTTCCATAATCCACCAGCGGATCGTCTGAAGGTAAGAGAAAGATCGAAGGTGGGGAGGAGAAAGGAACGGCGATTAGGTGGCGTCGGTTGGCGATTGAGTGACTATTTGCCAGGGAGGTTAGGGAATACTAAGTGATCAATGAATCTGGACATCCCCATGTCCAGGTTCGTCTCGTTTGGAATCCAGAAAATCAGTATTTTCCAGTAAAGTTCCAACACACTTTTGTTCAGTTTCGTTAAAATCAACGAAAAAATTGTTCTGGAAATTTCTGGAAAAATTTCAGTAAATACAGAAAAATTCAAATGTCAATATTTCATTGTTTTTTTTCAGAAAAATCTTATTTTTCTGTGCAGATCTGGGTAACTTCAACAAAAAATATGATCCGAAATTTTTTGAAAAAATTCAAAATAATTCCAGAAAAATACGAATCCATATAATCTACGAACCAATTTCGTAAAGGTGCTCTGATACCACTGTTGAGGATCGCGTACACAAATGTAGGAAGGGTTTACAGAATCACGCGGCATAAGTCCAGATCCGGAATAGGAATACCCAGTAATTATTATAATCAGTTTCAATCCGAATTATCAGACACAAGTCTGGATCCGAATCAAAACACCCAAAAAGAGAGGATTAGGGTTACCTCATGACGAACGCGTCTAAGTGTCGCGTCTTTATCGGTATCCACACACGCGTGGTGGATACCGCGCCCTCTGGAGTACTAGCTCCTCTTGTCGACGTCACGTCTGTTCTTCCCATGGAATAAACAGAAGTCCTAGACTTCTATTTATAGAGAAGTGCTTATGGGCTTCAGCCCGTGGGCCAAGCCCATCAGCTGAGTTGGGTAGTATCCATGGGTCATACCCATGAGTTTAACCTATTTGGTTCATCCGAATCAGGCGCGGGTTGAACCGCATCATATCCGGACCGAATCTTATTCGGTTTATTACTCAACTCAATATCCGCCACTCGATTGTGTGTGACCCTATAGGTTTATTCTTAATTAGACATGGGTAAAGGCCCATTGATCATAAGCGCCCCCTAGTAAGGCGTTATGATCCCTAATTAAGAATAGCTGGTTCTCGAGGTAACCAAAATCACAGTCAATACGAGTCAATTAACTGGTTTAATGGGCAGATTCCAACATCAGCATCATCGGCGCTGAATTCTTTGTCCGTCAGACCATAATCGAAAGCAATGAGTACCTGTATAGAAAGAATACATAACTCTGTCAGCAAAAACCAGATTTGGATTAACAGAATTTTAAAAAATTCAGAACTGATTGACACCGAAAGACTCGGTATCAAATTTTCTCAGTCTAGCATAGTTTCATGCATGGATGCCCATGTGACTATATCCCACATTCACTAATATGCAGTGCAATATGACATAAACTCACTATAAATAAACAAGTCATGACATTAGCAAAATCAAGCCAAAATTAGGCTAAGAATTTGTTATACACAGTCTGAGTAGTGAAATTCATCTTATTGATGGATGACGCTTGGACTTGTTTACAAATTTATTTTTAAAATATTTATATTATCCGAAAATTCGTATATCCTTAACCGTTAACTGAATCGAATTTTTTGATTAACCGAATTTGGTTAACGGCGGTTAAAATTTTCAGTTAACCGATTTCGGTTAACGGTTATAATCGTATAATGAACACCCCTATATCAGACAAACTCAAACAATTTTTGATTAATATATGTTACATATAAAAGGATGGAGGGATGCAACATGACTTTGAAGTTTGAACTGCAACCAGTAACGGAAATATCAAAGTAGTCTTTTTTAAATTTTCTTAAAATTTCATTGATAGAAATTAATAATTAATTACCCAAAGAAATTTTTCAAAACCCACACATGTCAATATTTTTTTGGGTTGATATCAAGTTTATTATTGAATTAAATTTTCACATTTAAATTAGCTCGGTCATACATTTATATCGGGCTGATAATTGGGCTGATATGTGACGTAAGTAAAGCCCAACCCATTACGGCCCATATTTCTGATCCTGGTCGTCTTCCCAAGTCCAAACTATCGCTTCTTCTGCTTTCGAATTTCCATCTGCAGGCTCATTTCATCTCTCTTTTACTCGTTCGCTCGGTCGCTCGATCTACTTTACTATCTCCGACGCCCGAAAGCATTTTTGTACCTTCAGGTTTGATTCCGATCAACTTCCAGCACCTTCCGCATAACCGTCGAGTTAAGTTGCTCGTTTGTCGTTTCCAGGTAACTTGCGGTTTTTGAACAATGAGAAGAAAGTGTAGGATATGGTGGCCCAAGCAGGCACTCTCGCGTGATACGTCGTCGTTTTATGTGCTGTTTGGCTGGTTCGTATCTTCATCTCCGGAATCTGTTGATGTGGTCGTAGCATTTGCGTCGCCTGAAGCGTCTCTCCCCGGTGATCACTCTCAGCTTCTGGTATGCTTTTATCTATCTTCTAAATCCATCCTGCTTTTGTTAAAGTTAATTAGTAGTGATTTAAAAAATGTTTTAGGTTAAATGTCATTCCATATTAATACCTGATTTGCTGATCATGTCTTTTTGTTGAGAAACTTTAAACTGTTTGCATCTATGGCTTTGTGCAATTAGTGTTTGAGATGTGGAAATTTTTCAGAAAGGCATGATATTTACGACTATAATTTGAGAACTTAACCGTTATATGATGAGAGGATCCACATTATATTCATTATAATGTTAATTTCTTGCTAAATTTGCAATACGATTTGCGTGATGTGTTCTTTTTCTATTCTAAGCACATGAGTCATCTCCTATTAATGTTATAACATTGTCATCTGTAAGTGAGCATTTTAAGACCTACAACTGCTAGTAGATAATGCACCGGTTGTGCCTAAGAGCTCATGCAACTTTGGGATCTTGTCATAACTAACATATTACTAGCTCACCTTTTATGATTACGGTGCTAGAGTTGGGGTTGTAGTGCCTAGTCCTATGGACACGGAATCAGTGTATGCTGCTCGTGATTCACATACTTTTGATGACGCAGGGTGATCTCCAGAGCACCAGAGCAAGCATGCCTTTATCTTTACAAGATGAAACAACGTTCTGTGCTTTGGGTCTTATTTCAGCAGATTCAAATGATAATTTACCACATCCGACAGTCCCAACGAATGACGAACAAGCCAGCTTTAACTCTCGCTATAATAATTATCAGAACGGTGAGGATACATTTGAAGAAAAACGTAGTGGGCACAGCTGTAATTGTGATGTCACTGACTGGGTACTCAAGTATTCCCTTTCTCTGGGAGATTGTAAATGGATCATGCTGGTTTATGATTCACAAGATGATTTTCGCTGTGATACTTATTTGATGCCTAAGTTGCATCACATTCATTGGAATGGTGAAGTACTCTCCAATTGTGATGTGCAAGTATGTAAGTCTCTGCTGTCATTTACTTGCTTTGTACTAATCCATTGCGAAGTCTGCTCATGTATAATTGATTTATGTATGTGTTTTTGTTATTGATTTTGTATTTTCCTTTGGAAACTTACTCAGGTCATTTTATACGAAGTTCCTAGATTTGGTGTTTACCACCTACTGCCCAGCTTCTTGAGTTGCTCTGAACAAGTGTTAACTAGCTCAAGAAAACCAAATTGGCTACACGAGCTTTATCATAAAAAGCCTCTCATTGATTTGGTACTGTGTTGATGGGGCCTTCTTGATTCCCAGGCAATGTGTTTTTTGTTTGTTGCCTCTCTTTCCTGTATTTCTAATTTTATAATTTTATAATTCTGGATTTTATTTTTACAGGGTATGACAATTCATGCTATTAACTGTGCTGCTGCAGCTAAATTGGTCTTTCACAGAAATGTGTCCTCAAAAAGGTTTGCTTGACCCTTCTTGAGGTTGGACTTTTGACTTGCATGTTTGACAGGGATCCTTATCATTTCAGATATTTGAAAATACTGCGGCCAGCAGCTTTCCTTCTAGCATCATGTTCTGCATTTCTGTATATCTTGCTCCAGCTCTTTCATGGGATATTGGATTGTGTTTCCCATTGGAGATTTAGTGCCATGCTATCAAAAGTCTTCTGCGCGACTAGGAGAAGTATCAGCATCCGGTGTTCTCAATTCTTGTATTGGCCAATATATCTTGGAGATGTAAATTTCAGGTAATAGAAGATCAAAATAATAAAATCTTTGTGTATACAGATCAGTTTATTGTCTGTGATTTTTTTTTTGTAATTTTAAAATTAAAGGTTGAGGTACATAGGACGTTTTCTTTCTCGCCTAATTTTATTTTTCAATTCCTAATCGTCTCACAAAAAAAATCGCAAGTCAGATTTAGTCTGCTAAATTTTAGCGGAAAGAATACACCCCTAGTCTTCCTCATATTGATATGATCTTCTGTCTCTACCATTCTTATGGTGCAGAATTGTATAGCCATCTTCTTGTTCTTGTCATTTGCTCTTACAAGTTTTAAACAGCATGCTTGTGTTGAACATGACTAGCCTAACATTGATATTTATGCTTATGATTTGAGAGAGTTTTGCGCATCCTTTTGCGTACATTTTTTTTTGTGTTGATCGCTCTATTTCTTGCTAGATAAACATGGTGGATTTTTTTTATTTGATGAGAAATCAAGTTCAATTTTTTTTTTTTTGGAAAGATTAGTTGTATCGAACCATCTTCTTTACCAGTTTGTACTGTTATCTACTGGATTAGTTCTCTGGATTATAGTCATTACTTTTTTCTTCATAGTGTTTTACATTTTGAAGGTCTCGTTCATGTGTTG
This sequence comes from Kalanchoe fedtschenkoi, assembly GCA_002312845.1. Lineage (NCBI taxonomy): Eukaryota > Viridiplantae > Streptophyta > Magnoliopsida > Saxifragales > Crassulaceae > Kalanchoe > Kalanchoe fedtschenkoi. Next base: position 205,878 of record NQLW01000607.1, read on the forward strand.
AATATGCTGAGAAAGCTGCACTGCAAAGGCATTCCATATGGACGAATATGATTGTTGATATGCTTCTTGGAAATGCAATTGGCTTGGCATTGCTAATCAATGGGGAAGCTGTACGCCATTGGGTATTTGTTGTTGTTAACAATTTAACAAACTACTTATTACGATCTGGATGCGTGTGGCTGATGGGAGTTCCAGCCGGGTTTAAATTGAACACAGAACTTGCCACAGTTCTTGGCATGATTTGTCTAAATACAATCCAGATTTGGTCTACTCTCTGGTTCTTTTTGGGTTTCTTATTTGAACATATATTACAAGGGCTTGTTATGTTGGGGATGGTTTTTGGAATAACCACAGCGGCAGCCTTCATAAAAGACTTGATTGAATTAGCTGCATTACATGTTTCGGCTCTTCAACGGATACTGTCATTTATTTATTCATGGCAGATACAGTCAATTGCATTTCTATGGCGACTTTTCAGGTAGTTAAACTAGATTGCACCTTTTGCAAATTTGTTTTGGTGATTTATGATGTTGGCATAAATATTAACTACATGTGATGCGTGCGTTATCTGTATATTATTGTAAAGTGGCTGAATTCTTTTTTATTATTCATTCTGTTCTAGTAGGATGATTTTGTTGTTTGCATCTGTAAATCATTTGAACAATAAGTATATTATTACTGATGATACTCAACCTTAGTTTGTAGCAATGCTTTCTACATATGTTAATATTAAATACTGGTCAGTATGGCCATTGATACGACTGCCACTTGTTTCAGGGGACAAAAGTGGAATCCACTTCGTCAAAGATTGGATAATTATGACTATACTGTAGAGCAACACATAGTTGGGTCTCTTCTTTTCACATCACTGCTACTTTTGCTACCAACCACTTCGGTTTTCTATATCTTCTTCTCCCTTGTGAGCGCAAGTATTAGTGTTCTATTTATATTGATTGAATTCATTATGGCCGTAGTTCATGCTACCCCTTACCTGAAGGTTCTTCTTTGGATAGTCAGTCCAAGAAGGTTTCCTTCGGGGATATGGTTCAAAGTTATATCTTCTAGAAATCACCATTTGTCTAGACTAAATGATAGTGGGCATATTTCCAAGAACAGTAAGTCTTCGGGGAGATCATCAAATGTTAGAGATGCTGATGGTAGTTTCAGTGTATTGGTCTCTCAGCTTCACAGTAACTGCTCAACATTTAGTACGTCAATCACTGTTCCTTTGGTTATATATTAAGGCTAAACTAAGTTTCTGCATCTTAGTACAAAGAAATTGTGCAAGATCTCATATGTGGATTGGACTTAAGGCCTGTAACATGCCTGGTGCTTAGGGTTTGAACTTAGCTGTGTGTGTTGTAATGCGCTTAGCTCTTATTGAGATGAAAATGCTGATTTTCATATTTAGATCAAAAGGAAAAGCAATTTTCTGTTGTTTTGGTAACCATAAGTTTTTTATTATTATTTCTTTGGAGAATAATGCTTCTGAAATGTGTCAAACATGTCAAAACATCATGGTTCTATTCTGCCTCATTTTCTTAAAGATCAACTGAGTGCTATGGATCGGATTATGGAATTGTTGGTAACAGGGTTTCATTGGGTACTATTTTTGTGTCAAATGTCAGTCGGTACACTTGTTAGCATGCTCTGAAGGAATAACTGGGCACCTCATTGCAGGAGATATTGTTATGCCTCATTATAGGCATGCTTTTGCTGGGGTATCACCTTCATTTTTTGCTTCTGCAGCCCGTGGGCTTCTCATTGGTCGACGGTTAGCTGCCTTACCTTTTATCATTTTTGCAAATAAATTTCAAACCGAACTGTTTCTCTATATCTGGTTTAAGTGTAAACTATGATATGGCATGCAGATTTCCCACGACATTAGGTGTCAGCTTTTCTGCAGAACTTCCTTGGTATTCCATCTCGGCCAAAGAATATTGGCGCCTCTGCTATAATTCTATAGTATATCATGGCGAAGGTGCTCAACATTCATGCTGCTAGACCTGCTGCAATTACAGAAAAGTAGGCTAGCCATTTCTCATCCCTTGGTTTGAGTTCTCCAGGTAATGTGTACCACTGGTTCCCAGTTCCATCTCCAGGCTAGACAGTTAAATGTACTAGTTACACCTAGGGAGCAATTATATCATATGTCGTGAACCCAAGAGTTTTGATTTCATTACTCAAAACAATGAGTCACCTCCGTTTTAGAAAGGGGTTCTTATTGATGGGTATAACACCCTTTTTTTTTGTTTGTAACTGAGTTTACAAATTTACTCTATTACACTCTGTATGTAGTTTACAATGGCTGACATTATGACTAGCTATGAACCAAGGCCGGGATCATTGACAAACTATGTAAATTTTGTGATCAATTTGACGACTTGGATCGTATATAAAACTGTGTACGCGTCTTATTAACACAAGCTTTGTTGACAGAAGATATAAAATAGGTGACCAAAAAATTCATCATACTATGTTCCCAATATTGTTCTTGATACCACACCACCACAAAATTTACTTGCAACAATTTGCAAGTTACCAAATAACAGATTTTTTTCCCGGCTCAGCCTGCGTGCATGGATCTGTTAGGTCTCTGTGTTATTGCTTTTCCTCTGATTTAATAACTGAGCGAGGGCTTGGCTCAACAGGTTTGCTATCCATGCTGTCCTTCACTGGGCTCTGTGATGCAGAACTGGCGTGAGCATTTGTTTTTGCCTCGACTACTCTGGAATCTGTATTCCCATCCACTTTTTTGTGTGCTGATATGGCTTCTTCGCTACCTTTTTTGCTGGCATCTTCTGTTTTGGCCTCGACCACAATCTCTTTTATGGCATTTTCCAGTTTGTCTAGCCTCTCTTTCACCTCTAATATTTGTCCTTCAGGACCTTTTAATCTCTCTTCTGCTAATTTGATTGCTTTTGCTTCTTCTTCAGCTTTTCTTTTTGCCTCCAACTCCTACAGTCGTCCACACAATCAATATATAAGGCGTACAGGTTGGTTTGTTAAGAAGAAAAATAGTATATTACCGCCTCCATTTTCCTCATTTCGTACTGAGCATATTGGGCCACTAAATACACAGCTGCCATTAAAAAAATGGAATTTAGAAATCACGACCTAGTGAAGTTTGCTACAGATGAAGAGCACAATACAATACCCAGTGATGGCAAGCAGCAGAAGAAGAGCTGCACCAGATGAAAGTCGAGCCTGACAGTAAGAACGAGATGATTAAGAAGAGCTGCACCAGATGAGATGAAAAGTAAGCACAGTGCACTATTGTAGTTCTAGAGATTACCCAAACTTCTTCCTCTTAGGAGGAACAGTGAGGAGAATCTTCGTGGCGGTCATAAAGTCTAGATTTTCCAGCTGCCGGTAGGCGTCGCGTCTTTTAGCCGCATCGTCCATTTCCTGATCATTGCTGTTTCCATTGCTGACCGGCTTACTGGTACACATGGTTTTGGAATGGGTGACTTGGACACTTCTTCGCCTCACTAGCCTTAACCAAAACTCTTTGCAACAAACCATCCGAGCCGCCATATTTACCCACCAGCAGCTTATTTACTTGTTGAAACCTTCTGCAAGTGAACAAGGTGAGGCATTGTAGAAGAAAATGACTGACCATACTGGCTAAAGAAAATCCAATCCCAGTGAGGATTATCTTGTACCAATGTGCATTTACCTAAGCTTGTCAAACAACTCCACGGGTGGACAGACCAAGACAGTGAGAGAGCACTTCGTCCAAGTATCGTCCAGCCAGTGAGCCTGTTCTCTGCTTCAGCCGGCAGCGACTCTGATTGATCAGAGTCCTAATTCGACGTGCAGTGGCAGGCTCTCTGGGTCAGCTTGGCTGATGCAGTGTCAGTTATACAAAATTCTCAACAGAAACAAGCGACCCTATCTCGCTGTCCAGTTAATGCTTGTCGAGCCTGCTCCTAAGCGACTCTGATTGATTGGTTATTGATAGACCCGTCTGAAACTACAACCTTGCAGTTGCAGTTGAGCTTTGCCAGCGCCGTACGGAAGCTTCCATGGAGCTTCAAAGTGATACAAACTGCTGAAACCCTAGCTGCTCAAAATTCGACACCGGAGTTAATTTCCTTAACATTTCCGAATCGAAATTGCGGACACATATGAAGAAGGCGGCGACATCATTCAGGGTGTTTATAAGAATTTTGTAAAAAAAAAAACGAAGAGCTTGAAACGTGTAAATCAAATCCAATTGACAGTTAAAGCGAGCTAGGATTTTAGAGACGAAATTGTAGGATTGGTCGAGATCGCACCTAAAGCCACAAAGGAAGGTTCGCCGGCGTCGTCGCTGTCGAAGAGCGTCAGAGCCAATCTGGCAGCAGATTGAATTCGGAAGAGAGACACAACAGCGCCATGGCTGCGAAGACGACGACGAGGTATTGGGCCGAGATTGATGGGAAGGGCCCAACAAGGATTACGAGACAATGGGTCGAGGCTGGTGGGCTCGGGGGTAGACATGCACGCCCGTTTAATATATCAGCCCAACTAACTTATCGTCTTGCACTAATCAAAATCAAGGCACAGAAGACCAAGTACACACCAAGTAACAGAGACTGGTGACTTTGAAGCAGAAGATATTGAAACCTTGAATTAAGCAAAACCCAGATCAGATTTAAAGCCATAAACAGCCAACTCTAAAGACTCTATGAATTAAGACTGTCTCAATTTCGTCCAAGATTCAACCTTTTAAGCCAAACCCGACTATAATTTCGAGCCATAAAACACCATTAATTTAGCAACCACAGTAGTCCAAGACTGGTGAATAAGTACGAAGTAGAAGAAATTATGAATGAAGTCTTGCTCATTTTTGTCCAAGTTTCAACCTTAGATGAGAATCCAAAGCTAAAAAAATTAGCCAAACTGACGAGAATGCGAAGCCATGAAATCACCAAAATAGCAAGATACACAAAGATGGGTGAATTTGAAGCAGGAGAATTTAATAATAAAGTTTTATATATAAAATAATAATAATAAATGAAAAAAGTCTCATAAAATTCAAATACAAAAGAATAGTCACAATCATCCAATGAAGCAGCGACAGATCTACACCATCAAAGCAGCAGCAGCAGCCAGCGCCAACGAGCCAGCAAATCCAGCGTATGCCGTGACAGCGCCGTTGGCCGGGGCGTCAGCAGGCGGATTGGCGATCGACGGGCCGCCTGCAGGGGACGGCACGGCGGGAGAGGTAGGAGCGGACGCGGACGGTGCGGGAGTCGGAGCAGCGGGCTTGGAAGCGGGAGCCGGCGCCTTGGACGGCGGAGACGACTTCGGCGACGGGGCGGGGGACTGTGCGATCGCGGATCCGACGATCAGCGCGACGAGGAACAACGCGGAAGCGAATCTGAAGGCCATTGAAGATGAAGAGGTCGAAGCGAGGGTGAAGTGGAAACCAAGGATTGATTTCGGGTTTTGGAAGGTTGTGGAGATTTCTAGGGTTTTTCGCGAGTGAAGAGGATGGTGGGATTCGGAGGCGAAGACGCGAGGGTTTTATAAGCGGGGATTTACGCGTTGGGCAACAACGTTATAGTTTTGTGGACCGTCGGATTTGGGAGGGGGAGGTGGACGGCCTGGATGGCGACACGTGGGGTTTAGGTGCGCAACGGATATATTTTTCTGTTGCGGGTGAAATTGTAAATTGGTGCGGAATAGGAAGGTGATCAAGTGGAGATTGAGAGGGAGGATGGATTCGGGGCGGTGGGATGAGGAGGAGACAGTTGGGTATTTGCTGGGTATGGAAAATGTGGAAGGCGGAACGATTGAGTTTGATTCGTGTCTTGTTTTGCGTGTGTGTTGGGAAGGTGTGAATTGATGGGATGGGGGTCTGATACGCGGAATTGGTTTGGGCGAGATGACGCGGAGAAATGCCCACATAGTAACTACCGAGGTACGAGGATTCCCAACTAGATAGCGTGTACGCATTCAATACACGCAGCAGCGTTCCAGAAAATCACGCTATCAAACTCAATACACGTAGAAAAATGCCACGCAACTACCGAGGTAAAAACTATGGGTCGAATGAATGATCATAGATAGATTCATTGAAATGAAAGACCTTCAAGGATGAGATCATTTTTATAACATAAGTCCACGTAGAGAGCTATAAATCGTACATCAGCAAGAAGCTGAGTAGGTGTCCATTTAAACTAGACAGCCAATTGAAAAAAAAATGCTATAAAAAGCGGTGCCCATAATTTGGCAGGAAACCAACCTGTGATGTGGTGTCTATTGCCTAATGAATTTAGGCCTCAGAGGAGAAGGAGTTGGAAGATCAGTTTTGATCATCAGTGGGTCTCCGATCAGTTTAAGGCGCTGTTGGGATTGTGGTTGCTATCATTGGTGATGGTGCTGCTGCTGTTGTTCAGCGGCCCCTTGGCGTTGAAGCTGTATAAGTGTCCCATTTTGGTTCGTTTGGTTTCCAAGTATCTTTTGTTATCCTTTGTGATGAGCGATACGAGAGGCACTCTTCCAGATACTGCCAGACCGTAGCCCTTGAGCCCGATGTATTTTGCTGGATTGTTTGTCATTAGCTTCATCGTCCGGACCCCCAAATCCCTCAGAATCTGCACCAAAGTGATAGGTGGTGTCAATCTGCAAGAGCCGTAAAAGCTGAGGTGCGAGCAGTGTATAAACCGAACAGGAAATACCTGAGCACCGATACCATACTCTCGTGAATCAATAGGCAACCCCAGCTCCTCATTGGCTTCAACTGTGTCACGACCATCGTCTTGTAAATTATATGCACGGAGCTTATGGCCTAAGCCAATGCCCCTCCCTTCGTGTCCACGGAGGTAAACCAGCACGCCTCTGCCAGCATCCTCTATTTGTTGCATGGCAAGTGCTAGCTGGTTTCCGCAATCGCATCTGGCTGATCCAAATATATCTCCAGTCAGGCACTCCGAGTGCACCCTCACCAACACATCTTTTCCATCTCCTATCTCTCCCTGCCAAGAATAACACCTCTCATCAGGTTTGCTAAATGACACAATCATGAAGCCTTCTCAGGGTGGGCTTTCATTTTAATCCCTATTAAGCCACGCGGAACTCACTGTGTAACACAGCTTAGATCAAATTTTGGTCTCACCTTAACCATAGCAATGTGCTCAATCCCATCTATAATAGATCTATAGCAGTACGCAGTGAATGGTCCCCACATAGTAGGTAAGCGCGCAGCAGAAGAACGTTCCACAAGTTTAGCTCTCTTCCTTCTATATCTGCAACATGCAACTTAAGTTCAAATAACTATATCACTTAAAGCAAAGCAACCAGAACAGTTCCACATCAATCACTTCACAGATGCGGACATTTTTTAGGGATACTAGTATGAATGAAATGCATTAGCCAAGTAAAAAAGTTCAAGTTTATCATGTGAAACTTTGAGATGATTTTAAACAAACTGTTAATCAAAATAAATGAGGAAGTTTCGTGGTAAGGCGGGGTGATGGTAAACCTGATCAAATCAGCAATAGATATAATCTTCAAATTTTCCTGTTCAGCTAACTTCCGAAGCCTTGGTAACCTAGCCATCGAGCCATCATCATCTACAACTTCACAAAGAACTGCAGCAGGCTCTAACCCAGCTAGCACAGTAAGATCAAGGGACGCCTCCGTGTGTCCAGCTCTTTTTAGAACACCACCCTCTCTGTATCTTAATGGAAATATATGCCCCGGACGGTTGAAATCCTCAGGCTTTGATTCCTTGGATGCAAGCGCCAATATGGTTGTTGCCCTGTCCCGAGCTGAGACGCCAGTGGTTGTACCATGCTTTGCATCCTGCAAGATTGTCGCACTCACAAAATATCAGCTTGAATGATTTCTAAAAACCCCACTAATTACAGGTCATATGCCATAAATGCACATCATATTTCAACCAGCGAACCCATAATTGCTAATTCAAAAATCACGATTGACCATCCTCAATTAGATCTTCCAACTCTAGAGTCTAGAATGCAGTTATATGTTACCACACAGAGGTCCCACAACGATGAAGAGAGAAATCAGCATGAAAACAAACACAACGAAGTCACAATCATCATAACTCTTGACTCACTGCATCAACTTCAGCATGAGTTTCTCAGTGACAATAATAGATGGCCAGCTATCTATGCAAGCCGACAGTTAACTGCTTAGTTGGATGTCCAAAAGGACCAAACTAAGCCCAAGTGAACACAGAATCCTTAAACATAATAATGAAAAGAATTGACTATACAAATCTACAAGATGGACAACAAATAAATCTACATACCACTGAAACTGTAAAAGCAGTAGTAAGCTTCTCCTCATTATCTTTCTGATTTATCATCAGAGGAAGTTGTAATCTCTCAAGATCTTCACCTTTCATACTCACACAAACTATTCCAGTTCCATGCCTCACAATAAAAGCCATGGCTTCAGGAGTGGCCATACTTGCTGCCATTATTAGATCTCCTTCATTTTCACGGTCCTCATCATCTACAACTATGACCATCTGTAATATCAATAAGAGACAATTCAGAAGTGATAAAAAATACAACTTGCAAAGGCCATGCACTGCCCATTATCAGACAAGCAGTAACAACCTTTCCTTGCCGAATATCTTCAATAGCCTCCGGGATTGAGGCAAAACCTTCAGTTGGTCTATCCAAATCAAATTCATCATTTTCAACAGGGAATCCACTAGTTGTCGGAATCGAATCGGCAGAAAGAGTCCCAAACGCTAGTGCATCAGGCTGCATCTCAACTCCAACGGGTTCATCTCTACTGAAGGCTACACCGTTTCCATTGGGATAAGAAGCCAAATCACCCTCGCCTGTCACAATTGCAGCTCTAGCTATGCTCCTCCCCTTCACACCTACCGACTTCTTATTCGCCAAAAAGAGGCTCCCACTGGGCAATCCTTTCAAGCTTTTTGTACTGTTACATGCTCTACAGTAAAAATTACACACATCAGCTATCAAACTAAGCCTTTAATAATCCAGACCACTAAATACAACAAAAATTATCATTTAAATTCCATAGCAAAAATCCAACATCAATAGCCAGAATCTTCAATTCCTGTACCCCACATTTCTACCGACATCCATTCAATCCACCAAACCAACATCTTCGCAAATGGATCTAACTCCAAGCCTAAACCGATTTGAAATTCAACCAATCCTAACATAACCTAACCTAACACAATTAGACGATACAGCAAGGAAGGAGGCGAGGCTTACTTGAGATTCGACGATACAGCAACCGCGGCGTTAGGGCAGTAGGCATTGATAGACGCCATCCCCTTCCAGCAACAGCAATAAAAACGAAGACAGAGGCGATGAAAACAGCGTGATAGACCTGAGACTCGCCGCCGTCGACCGGAATCTGACCCGAATCTCTCCGGCGACGATGGAAGCGGATTAAGAAGAAGAGGATGAAGTTGAGAGAAAAGCCACCAAGATGCGCAGACCAGAGAATACTCGCACGCTTTTATAGCAACTCACTAGGCGGTGACGCATGTTGACCGACGGATGTGGTTATTGGCCAAGGACGGTGACGTGGCAGAGCGTTAACGAATTGGGTCGTTGATGTGACGGTGAAAGGGTGACAGCAGGTGCGATTCGCATTTTGCTTACCGCCTTATTTGATAATTAGTGGGTATGGGCTGAGAGGAAGGTGCGGTGTTGGGCCAGAGTGGGCCCGCCAAGTTAGACCGCGTTTGGTTCGAACTTAATAATTAGTCAAAAAATTTTGTAGTTCCAATGGCTCGGGGAATGCTAGTTTTGTGCAAGTAGACGTCACAAGTGACGGCTTTTATGTTATTATTTTTATTTTAAATGTTTAGTGGACTGGGCAAGTTGTATTCGACGCCGAACGAGTTGTGTGGGCCAAGCCTTAACCTAATTGATGATCCAACGAAACGATGATCCAAACTTCAGCCCAATTAGAGCCCAACATCCACGTCTCACCAGCCGAATGAGATTCAGCGTCAATGAATCATATTGGGCCACGTGTCATGATACGACAAAAAACCAACGATGGCACAATCATATTCCCTTTCATTGCCCTCCTCAGATTATAAAAATAAATAAATCTGACCAACGCCAGATAAAGTACAACTTCTTCCAGATTTACCATTTATAACGACGCCGTGTTATTCTGTTTCTGAAACTTGTAGGGTGCACTGGCAATTTTAAATATTGGTTATAATATATTATTTTTGTATTTATCTATAATTTTGACGTATTTATGACGACATCTTCGTCTTCTTCGTTGTGATGTCCGCTTGATAAGGAAAAACCGGAAGCTGTTGAAACTCGAAACCCTCGAAATTCCGCCATTGACGAAAATAATGGAGAGCTTCGCACTCTGCTCTCCGACCTTCTCCTCCGTCACCCTTCCCCCCCTCCTCCGCTCCCGCCGCCCAATCCCGATCCGATCGACCCCCAATTTCCACATTTCCGCACCCTCCGCCTCAATCCGATCCCGCGCAAACCCCATCTCCAATCCCACCTCCCACCTCGTTTTCCGTAGCCCCGATAAATCGAGGACCGGCCTGACATGCGTCCGCGCATCGCAGACCGATCCGAATCCGACGGAGCCGGCCGCGAACCCTCCGCAAGGCGCAAAGGTGCTGCCTTTAATCCTATCAGTCGGCATCGGGCTCGCGCTGCGATTCGCGGTCCCCAAGCCGGCTGAGCTCACTCCGGAAGCGTGGCAGCTACTCGCGATATTCCTCTCCACAATTGCCGGGCTGGTTCTGAGCCCGTTGCCCGTCGGCGCGTGGGCGTTTCTCGGCCTGACGGTCTCCGTGCTGACCAAGACGTTGACTTTCTCCGCCGCCTTCAGCGCCTTCACCAACGAGGTGATCTGGCTGATCGTCATATCCTTCTTCTTCGCCAGAGGGTTCGTGAAGACCGGACTCGGGAACCGCATCGCGACCTACTTCGTCAAGTGGCTCGGGAGGAGCACGCTCGGGCTGTCCTACGGGCTGACCGTGAGCGAGGCGCTGATTGCGCCCGCTATGCCGAGCACGACCGCCCGAGCTGGCGGGGTCTTCCTGCCCATCATTAAGTCGCTGTCGCTTGCTGCCGGTAGCTTCCCCGGGGAGAAGTCCGCTAAGCGGCTCGGATCATATCTCGTTCTTTCCCAGTTCCAGGTAGGTTTTTCGACAATGCTGGCTTTACATTCTATTGAAAATTCCGATTAATTAACAAGGTTAGTGAGTATGATTACGTGCGTTCCGGTCTGTTCCATACATTTTCGGTAGTCATTTGCTATTGAAAGTTTGGTACTTTGTTCTGTCGGGGAATGGTTAAGGTTTCGGCCATGACAGATGGATTTTAGTTTCGGGCATCATGTGGTTGGGTACTTAGTTGTAGACTTAAATGTTGCTGGAAGTTTGGTACTGAGTTGGGTATAGAAACCGTTTCAGCTATGGTTGATGGATGTTAGCTTACGGGGTCATGTGGATTCGTGTGCTTGTTTGATCGATTTATGGGTGATCTGTGATCATTGGCGTTTAGATCACTAGTTGGGTTGAGTGACGGTTTTGCTTTGTGGCAGGCGGCGGGGAGCTCCAGCGCGTTGTTCTTGACAGCAGCGGCGCAGAATTTGTTGTGCCTGAAGTTGGCGGAGGAGCTTGGGGTGGTGATCGCGAGCCCCTGGGTGGCGTGGTTCAAGGCTGCCAGCGTGCCGGCGATCCTTTCCCTGCTGGCCACTCCCTACATTTTGTACAAGCTGTATCCTCCGGAGATCAGGGATACGCCTGATGCGCCCGCCGAGGCTACCAAGAAGCTGCAGCTGATGGGTCCGGTGACGGGGAACGAGTGGGCGATGGTGGGCACGATGCTCCTGGCCGTTTCGTTGTGGATTTTTGGGTAATTCGCAAGCCAGGATAATTAATACTATATGCTTTCTTAACACTCGAGTTGAGTTTCTGGTGGTTTATATGCAGGGACGCTATCGGTGTATCGAGCGTGGTAGCGGCCATGATCGGCCTGTCAATCCTCCTCCTGACGGGCGTGCTGGACTGGGACGACTGCCTGTCGGAAAAGTCCGCATGGGACACATTCGCCTGGTTCGCGGTCCTGGTCGGCATGGCAAGCCAGCTGACCAACCTCGGAATCGTGAACTGGATGTCCGGCTGCGTGGCCAAGATCCTCAAATCCTTCTCCCTCAGCTGGCCCGCCGCTTTCGGCATCCTCCAGGCCGCATACTTCCTCATCCACTATCTCTTCGCGAGCCAGACAGGCCACGTGGGAGCCTTGTACTCTGCTTTCCTCGCAATGCACCTGGTCTCCGGCGTCCCTGGCGTGCTGGCGGCGCTTGCCTTGGCCTACAACACCAATCTGTTCGGCGCTTTGACTCACTACAGCAGCGGCCAAGCCGCTGTGTACTTCGGAGGTGAGTACATTCATTCACATAATCTCGTTATCGTCGCTACATGGCTGATTTTTGTGTCTCTGCTTCGTGTTGTTGCAGCTGGGTATGTTGAGCTTCCGGACATATTCAAGTACGGGTTTATAATGGCTTGTGTGAACGCGGTCATATGGGCGGTTGCCGGTGGAGTTTGGTGGAAGTTTTTGGGTCTGTACTGACCCAAACCATTCAGTAGAATGCGAGTAGAAGCTTCAGAGACTCACTTTTAATCTGTGGCTACGGTGCCCTCTTTGTCGAAGGGCTGAATTGTCGACAAGTTTTATGTTTGGAGTTCCATTCTTTCTGTAGACGGAGAGCTTTGTTCCTAGTAGTCTCCAATATCTGATTTTGAAGTTATGACGAATCCTGGGTAGGTGTAATTTACCCCAAGAGAAGCTGTTTGTGAAGTGCTTACACATTGTTAACACGCTTGTCCCATCAAAGATGAAACTATCAACTCGACTCAGTTTAGGATCGACAACCACAAACGATTGACTTAGGCCCTGCGCTTGAAGCTTGATGCTGATTTAGTGGCCGCGCATGATTCCATGGAAGTAGCCACCGGTCATGATAAAAGAGACGAGCGACACGATACCAGCAGGAAACACCTTTCCTGACTTCTTGAATCGAGAACCCATTACTACCAAAAGTGCAGCAGACAGACCTGGAAAAGAAGAGATTCTTACTTAGCCAAAAAAATGCATAGTGATTTAGTCTACAAGAGCGTTGGTAGGAGAACCAAGTGCGGCAATGGATAGTGAAAACTGAAAACGCATTATATTGCATCACTTGATATATCCAAATAATAGATATGAACTTTGAAATTGAAAGCTTCGGATACAGAACCAAAATTTACCTAAACCAACAGCGGATGCCAAAGCGGGTCTTACTGGAAGTTGGGTGTACACAAAGAAGAGTATCGAGGCGGATATTCCTGCTGCTGCAAGAGACTTCAAACTGCCACTCTTTAAGTATCCCATAAGTCCACCAACTGTGAAATCAAGGACAAAGAAGGCATCAATGTTAACATGAAGCTTCCTGCAGAGCTGACCATACCTCAAGTAACAATCTTGGCATAGCCTTGAGCATATCTTACTTAAATGCCTTATTTCAAATACACATTCCTCGAAATTCTCAAGTTCATTACGGTCACATGAAGCTACAAGATAAGTACAGTCTACATACTACCCCTCTATCCCAGCACACCTACATTCGGCCAGTTTCATTTCAAAAAGAGCTACATTTATTCCTATAGTTGTTGCACTAATTGTCCAACACAGCACTAAACATCATAACCTGGTACATAAAGAACCAGCTTATACAACCATCATTGGCCAATGCACCTTCCTGCGTCTGAAACGACAGGACTTCTCGATTAACGACAAGCCCTTTAGACCATCTATTCCACATACTACACCTAACTCAGGCGCCTCCGATATTCAATTTCAGAACCACGTTTTTGTTTTCTCTTCACTGATCAGGCTAATTCTCCATCTCAACCATTCAAGATGCACCGCCAAATACCATTACCTCAACTAGCATTACACATACAGAAGAGAAAGAACTAATGTGTTATGCGCACCACTATGCCGACCTATGCGCCTGCACACATCTGGCATGTAACTTCGACTAACCAGATCCTAGTTATATAAAAACAAGCGAGCAAAAGCACCTGATCGACTCTGATTAAACTAGCTTATAACCTACAACATATGATGAGAATTGAGAAGCAAAATCACATGAAAAACTTACATCCAACAAGAGCAGCATAACCCAAGGTCAGCTTCTGCGACATCGACATCCCGGTCTTCTTCGCCGCTTCCGCGTCCTCCTCCTCACCGCCTTCCCCTTCATTTCCTCCGCCTCCGCCGCCTCCATAGCCTTTCCCACCTTTACTCCCGCCATCATCCCCACCCCCGAACTCCACGTCCAGAGCACTCTTCAAATCCAAACCCTCCCCGGGCTCGGAGAACGCGACCGGAGCCTCTGAGCTGGACACGACGGCGGGTATCCCCTTCCAATACCCTAGCTCCCCTGTCCACGTGCTGGCAGGAACTCCGATCGGGTACAGAGAGGTGGACATCGAAGCGTTGACTTTCAGCGGCCGGAAGGGAGGGGATGGACGGCGGTGGGTTTGGAGGTGTAGCAGAGAGGAGTGAGCGATCAGCATCTGGGCAGCCATTGTTGGTGAGCAATTCCAGTTTGTTGATTCGGAGAGCAGAAATGAAGAGGAAATGAGGACACGAGAAAGCGTGGCCTCTGGGCCTTCGCTTGCTGGGCCAGCATTTGACGGCCCAAATAACACACAGCCCACTTTACGAGTATGACTGCAATAGGTCGCAACAAGAAGCTGAACTTCTCTATATGATTTCATTAAACCTGAATAAAACTGAACATCAAGATGATTCAATCTCTTCCAGATGGGTGTTTGAGAAAATGGATGAGCAGGCAGCAGTAAAAGTCCAGAGAGATTCATTGCAAGACATGTTGCTGTTGCTAATTGCTATGCCATGTAGCCAGGGAATGATTAGGAAGTCTCCAAAGCTTATTCGGATACCCAAATGATTCAACTCCAGGACGGTCTATCCAAGGTGGCAGGATCAGGAAATGAATCCATTGAATTCAGCTTCTCCAGTATAATCCTTTCTTGTTTGATATCTAGATGGTCACTGTTAAGGCGCTTTTTCATCAGGGATCAAACAACCAAAGGCAGTTTGGGCAGGGAAAAGGATACATTCTTCATCAGGGAATTCAGTGAAGTTGGAGTGCAAGGCATTTCCAACATTATCAACCACAGCTGAAGTAGTCATTGAGGACTCAACACATAAAATGGCTGTAATCGCATCTAAGCAAGTGACTTCATTCCTGAACATTAGTCTTGCATGTGCTGCGATATTTGAATATGAAAAGGTCAAGTCCCTGTAAAAATAATATATTATTAACTCATTATGTGACGGCAGAGAACAGTATACCTTGGGCTAGGCGTATCAAACTTTCAAGCATACGCACAGTTGTCCGTGCTGTAAAGTTCAGCTTAGCAAATGAAGTGACTTTACCTCAACTCAGACTAATGACATTTAGAAATGAACTAATGTAAAACCTGCATTTTGAATGGCTGATCTCCTTTGAAGCTGATAATAGCATGAAATGACATTCTCAGCTTCCTTTGTAAGAACTGGCTTGAAATATCTTTTCACATACTGAATATACCTGCACGTATCTTTCAGTTGCAAGATATCCTTGAAGAGCTCAAGTATGTGCACTTCAAATACCAACAGAAACTAAAAATAAAACAGTGATAAATTAACCACCCACATAAAACAGTGACAAATTAACAAACTGCATAAAACGGTAGGTTGGCTGGTATGTACATACATTCCCTGCATTGTCTAGAACCACCTACAGAAACTATTGTTAAAATTAAACATGTATGTGACCAAGTTCACGTTATGTCTTAAAGAGCAGGAGATAAGTCTCTTTGTCATGAAAGACGATAAATGTTGAAACCATGGCACCTCATACGCACTCCCCTTAAACAATAGTAACATCTAGATAAAAGAAAGAAGAAGAAAAAGTAGCTGCAGAAAGCACAGACAGCTATGTTGGCGGTTCTCATTAGGGGAGTTTGATATTCAGATCTTTAAGCTAAAAACAGAAAGCATCTCATTTCAACAACTCTAAGGAAGCAAGTTATCAAGGAATGATCTCAGAGATTGACAGATTCTAACTACAAGGCCAAAGACATTACCTCCTCAGCATAGGAAGTGGCCAGGTCGTTGTAAGTTCTTCGTCATTCTTTCCAGTGATTGATTCCCCTTGCTGATGTTTCCATACAACTTCAGCATGTCATCAATTGATTAATAATCATAAATAATAATCAATCTGAGTGCGTAATTTTTCATTACCTCTGCTAAAATATGAGACGAAACCACTGCATCCCATTCTGGGTTTTTTGTATCCAATAAGACAAGGACAATGTCAAATCTACTCAGCAAGGGTCCAGATAGAGTTGTGTTGACAGAAAGGGCTAGCATTGATCAATCGAACACGATGAAAAAGGTGAAAGTGTGGTGGAGGGGACATGAGAGAGATTAGTGGCGCCATGCATATGAAATTGTAAGTAAAATACACAGACACCATACATTGATTAGGATCGTATTGTCCTTTGGGATTAGTGGCGCCAAACACAATTGTCTTAGTACTAAGAGTTGTTACCAATCCCGCCTAGAAAACAAAAAGAAGTTCATAGTTAAGCAATAAAAACACAGAACAGTCAGAAGCCCAGTAACAAGTAAAATGATAAGGCTTGAGAAACAAAATGGAATTGCTTCTTAATGCATTTACAAGTCTGTAAGTGAAAATAAATAAAATTGAAAGCATAAATACAATAATTGACTAATATTTCCCAGCATCCATTGTTATTATCAAGTATGTGAACAAGGAAGATGAACACATTTTACTGCACATGAGTTTCAATGGTGCTCCAGACTGAGCTCATCAAGAGTTAACTCAGTTTGTACTATAACAAGAACAGTTACCAATTATATCTGAGCAAAATCACTTAATCCATAAAAGTATTACAACTCGGCTGGAGTCAATGCAGCACAAGTAGTGAAAAACACACAATGAAGCATTTTAACTGATCAATGTTACCAATCAAAATGATCAGTTTGACGCTACCTTGGCAACACTAATAGTTTGCTGCTCCATTGCTTCATGTATGGTAGCTCTGTCGTGCTCCCTCATGCTGTTAAACATATGACATTTTGATAGGGTAGAAAACATGGCTTAATGGAGAGAAAATACCATTGACGACTTTTCCCACTCAGTGAAATTTTTCATAATAGTCCTTACGAAGGCCACCTCAATGATCTTAAACAAAACAAGCCACCATGTAGTGTTTTTGGTTTTTTGAAAGCTATTATAAGGTTACAAGTTACAAAAATCATGGGTTTCAGTCCTTAGATACCTGTCAAATTCATCAATACAACAGAGCCCACCATCAGCCAACACAAGTGCCCCAGCTTCAAGCATCCATTCCCCTGAACATCCCATAACTGAAAATGGTCAAACATCTTCAAAATACAGTCAACGTCAACGTGGAAGTCACACTACAAAGTGATTTGAAAGCCTAGCATGCAACTCGTTGACACAGTTGCCCTTTGACTACGAAAGTAAATGATATAACTAATTAATCAATGTGCAAGCATAAACCACACATATTGAGTTTATCTTATTACATATAAGACAGATTTTAGAGAATGAATACCTCCATCCTTCACCGCAGTAACAGTCAGTCCAGCACTTGTGCTGCCTAATCCAGTAGTTATAACAGATCTATTGCTCAACTTGGCCGAAAACTTCAGGAACTGAGATTTTCCAGTGCCTGTAAGGCAGCCAATTGTTAAGCTCAACAATTAAAAGCAGTGTGTTTCATCTGATCATCCTACATAAAAATAAAAAGAAATCATTGCTTCGAATTTCTCTGTATTATGTTTAATAAGATGCTGAGATAAGATAATCTCATCATGAGCTATGAAAGAAAAGATTAAAGTGTAGCCATTACCTGGATCACCTACAAGAAGCAAATGAGACTCCCCTCTGATTTTTGTTCCAGAAGCATCCACATGCTGCACACCTCCAATAAGTGTCAAAGCAACTTGCCCCACAAAACAGAAGGCAATAGAAGTCAATTAATAAAGAGAAAAGAAACAGGCTAACAGAACAAGAGAAACTCATCAGAATCAATATCTTGAGTATTGGGATCTAGTATTTCTGAAAGAAAAAAAAACAGAAATCGAATACTGGAAAACTATATAATTTCAGACCTGCAAGCTTCACTGTGAACAACCCAAACACTTGTGGGCATATAGCCTGTAAAATTATATTTCTCCCTGCAAAATGATATTGGAAACCAGTGCATTAGAGCAGCCTAAAGCATTTATATGTATGTATCTATAAAACTTTGAGAAAACAAATCTAACAAAAGTAATGCATCAGGGTAATGCAAACATAAATTGATTTGAATGAATTGAGGCTCACCTTTCAATGGAGTATCTTTATAGTCTGACCAGAACTGTTTGAACTTTATAACAACATCATTAGGAACTTCAATTTCTAACTTCTGCTCATTTGTTGTCCTGTAATAGCAGACATGCATTCCAATATAATGTAAATCATCCTTACAAAGTCTTATTCTAATAGATAAGCATCAAGTGGTTCTCTAAAACAACAGTTTCCTGCTGCGAGTAAAACCAAGAAGATAAATTGAAGATATGTTTCTTTCAAAAAATGTAATTTTAAGCAAAGATAAGCGTCTTCTTATTGTGTGCACTATGACCTTGGATGATGTAACAGCTACCACAGTAGATGATAGAAAAAGAAATCCCCTGTTGACCATTTAGATGATCAATAATGTCATATAAATCCCAAAACAAACTGTCATATTAGACGTACCTCACGTGATTTGCAACTAACACTGGTTCAAGATCACAGCGAACATCCTTCAATTCAGGAGACCACTTAGCAGTCAAATATCCAGTAACAATCACATCATCTATATAAAAAAAGTAAACATAATAAGTAATTAAGTACATCAAGAAAAAGCCTAAATGTGACTCCAGTAATAAACCAAAAGATCGATGTTTAATGACTTGTGAGCTGAATAGCTCAATAAACCCAGTTTAGATATTCATAAAAAAAAACTCTTATAGTTATGTTACGTGTACCTCCAGCTTTAGCTTTGTCGACGAGATCATCCTTCAAAACAATGCACACTGAACGAGGGATAGCCCCTACATCCAACATTTGTGTGTTTTCTTGAATTTTTATTTCTTGATAGTCATGGCGAATTATACTTCCTTCAACAACCTTGAAACTAGTTCCTGCACACCTCTATAGAAGATTGCACTGATAAGTGATAGCCACACAAGAAGATAATCACACTGACAAAAATATTTACATGGCTACAAGTCATGAAAATGAATTACCAATGCCCGGAAGTTGCAAAAAGATAAATATATTGGTTCTAGCTAGTAAATCCTATATTATTCTCAAGGTATAGTGGAGTTCAACTAAAATGCATTGAAACTATAAATGTAGGATGCACCTGAGATGGACATTTTGGTGGGAGTACAATTGAGTTCCTTGCTTCTAGCTCAGGGCAGACAGGAAAGCTGTGCAAGAAACCAAAACCTAGTTAACTGGTGACAGAATCAGATGCCTTCATATGTCTGTTATCCTTTTAACGAACTGTTAAGTCGGTAACTAGTGGGTCTTTTTGCTCTACTAGGCGAACAATGTAAACATAAAATTTTTGAATTCCAGATCGAAATTGCTTTAGCTGCACCACCAGAATGACTAATACCTTTGCAAACAGCAAAAACAATATGCTAAAATAAACCACAGAATTCTTCGCACTCAAGGATTCTGATCAAGGGAAACTTGTGAAATTATGATCAATACAACAGAATAAATCAAATCAAAATAATTACGACAACCACATTGCCTTTTCACCTCTGATATAGTGATATTTAGGAATATATAAAAGGTAGTGTCCAATGAAATAAGTGCAGGAGAAAATCACCTCCCCTTGCAAGCACCACACTGGTATTGCCTGTCTCCCTCCATCATCTTCACCATTCCAGATCGAATAACAGTACCTTTCAAAGTCAAAAGTATTCCATGATGCTTGACTCTCAACTTCCCAATGCTCGGAAAATTCTCTTCAATGTTCAAATTCGTCAAAATCAGGCAAGTCCAAACACCCAACAAAACAAATTAAAAGAACTTCCACAAATAAACATCATACCAGGAAACTCCAGAGGAGAGCCGCTAACATTGACACGCACATGAATAAAACTCTTCCTACTCGCATTTTCATTACCCTTAAAATCCCCAAGCATTATCACCTGAAACCAAACCATAGCTCCATCAAAACTTCAACCCAAGTCAACTCTTCCCCAAATCCAACCTTCGAACTACAGATTGTTGCATATTAAAGTAAACACATACATGCGCCCAAACAGCAGCGTCATCGAACATCCGCAGATACCTCGCCGGCCTGGCGTAAACCAGCTGCGCCAGGTCCGCGTCGTAGTCCAGCAGAATCGCAAAGCTGCAGCAAACACACTCGTCAGCAAAATGAAGCGGAGAAAGCCGTAAACCGAAGTGTCAGAATCGGAAGCGCACTCGACTTCGACAGGATAGTGAAGGCGAGGATCGTCGGCGAGGATGATTGCGCGAAGCTGCTCGCGGAGGGAGTCGAAGCTGAGGAGGAACTCGGCGAAGGCTTTCGTTATCGAGCTGGCCGCCCCGTCGTCTTCCTCCGGAATCGCCGCCATGGATTTTCCGCTTGTGCCACAAATTGAAACAATAAATGAAAATAAATAAATAAATCACTTACGCAGTTCTGATTTCTTAATTTTGGCGGGAAAAGTAAATTATACCTGTCAAATTTTTTTATATACTTTTCATCTTAATAATTATTCATATTCAAAGCCCGATGAAAATTTATATAAAGTGTAGCTAATATCACTGTTCAGTCAATTATTCCAAATCTTGTATTAGATAAAATATTTATTTTTAAATATGTAATTTTCTAATTACGTAAACCGTCCATTAATCTAGCCGATTAGTTGTTGTGTCCACCGACGCATTTTACAACACTGCAATTTTCTCCGTTAATACAAATATAAACAGCATTAAACAGAAAATTATACGGATAGAATGATGTGCGACGCCGTTTGTAGTGGTTGATATGGAGGCCAGAATAAGGATATTGAGATGTCAGGTCTACACTGATACAACATGATTCTGAGGATCACTGTTTGAGGTGGCACTGCTTGCTCTCTACCTGTGGTTTTTTTTGCTTTTAGATCTGTCTATACACATCTGTAGAAACAAATTTAGTTTCACATGTGAGAGTTGAAAGAACTGGTCTTTCGCCTATTCAGCCAACATCAGATGACTCTGCATCTTGAGGATGGCGTGGATCAGCTGCTGAGTCGAGCTACCCGTTTGTGTCCTACAAGAGCCTCAAAAACCATCTGCTTCATCGTCGCTGAAGTCTCTCCGTTCCGGTGTGGGCTTTTTCAGCTTCTGGAATATTTCATCGAGTGACTCGGATGAGTCGCGTCTTTCAAGCTTGGTGTCCTGAGCTTGTCGCAGCGGGATGAATCTTTTGGCTTCTATGCTGGCCTTTACGTTTAGGAGGCTTGTTTTCATTGACGCCCAAGTGGAGGCTATTCCTGAACCTGAAGGTCCTGTTGCTGGGTTCTGTGACTGCGGGTTGTCTGGCTCGAGTGAAGATGGCGCTGAATTTTGTTTGGATAAAGTTCCGTTCGGTGCCTGGTTGAATTGTTGGTCTCTTATCGCGGCATACTTTTTGGCCATTGCTTCTCTGCTGGTTTCATGTTTAGCATTGGCGAGCAGCGAAGGGCTTCTCTTGGGCCCTCCTATTAAACTAGTCGTTGCTTTCATTTCTACAGCAGCTTTGTCCTGAATCAAGTTCCAGTTCCAATTGTGACATGCGTTAAGAATAAGAAAGTAAGTCGATGCGGAAAGTTGTGATAACAGTTCACTCACTTTGTTGGCGCTAGCAGAGCCAGACTCGATATCTAGCGCCGTGTTGTTGAAGTTCCTGGCTAATGGAATAACCAGCTCGCCCACTTTGCGACCCTGCTCGAGCCCAGACCTTTCTGATCATACCAGCCAAGATATAAAAGCGTAAAAAAACAAAACAACACAATGTTATCATGTTGAAATTTCCGATGACAAGAAATTTTACAAACATGAATACATATGGTACGATACCTTTCTGCAAGATGATCATGCCTGAGGGGTCAAATCCATCAGTGTCATCAGCTTCGTTTTGGAATTTAAAAATCTTCCAGTTACCGAAGTAATTAATGACCCGGTCGAAAACATTAAAAGCAACTAACAGGGTGTATGTGACCATTATAAGTGGATATATTTTGTTGAATCCCTTCCCGAAGACTGCAACTGCGGAATCAATGTTCCCCATTCTCTGTCAATAACACACTTAACTCATTGACACCATATGAAGAAAAAAATAAACCAAGTCCAGAGAGGAAGATAGCATCACGATCACGATAATGTTCAAGTTGATCCTATGTGTCAGTGACATGGGAGAGATTTACCTGCTCAAATATGGTCTTGGCATTATTGTCAAGATGAACAAGGTTGAGAAAGTTGTACGAAATAGGGGGTGCATATCTCGCAACCATCCTAGCAAAGACGAAAGAACGCTAGTAATCATTATGAATTCAGTCAAGTTACACTACAATACTAAATAAAAAATTAAGATAATCATCTACTCATGTGCATACATATCTGTATAGTCGTAGCATGTAATGAGTAGTACAACTTACGAGCAAATCATTAGCAAGCTGACGGAGCTAGTTTGTCTGGGTGTCAGCGCGTAAAACATCATCATTCCTATCTTCAGCAACGAATAATATGTACAGATGCACATGTACATCAGAGGAATTAATACAACTACCTGCAACCGAAAACCAAGAGGTTACTACCCTAAAGAATTGATGATCTGAGTTACATATACAGCAACTCAGATATTTTCACTCAGCATTCAAAAATATTTTACGTACGGGAAAGCATGGAAGAACTACTTTACCTGCAAAGACACTTCCTGCTTCCGGGCAGCTTTTATGATGAGGGAGAATAGAGATAAATCAAAATGACTCGGGAGTATAGTGGCCTCAGCTAAAAGAATTGCAGCCGACATACAACCAAGCAAGATAGCCACTACTTTTGCAAGTTGTTTCCTAAGAATACAGCGCCAGATGAATTCTGTGGAAAGATAAAAACAGTTTTATTATTTTACTGACCAAGCATTATCATTAAAATCGGGACAAACATTACACTAAATAGCAAGCTATAGCTCACACATGTTGCTGAGAATTTGAGCAAATGGAAAAAGCTTAAACCAAATAAGGATGAATGTGTAATTACCAACTGTATCTAGTGCGGACCCAACAGACCCCTTTCGTTCAGGCCGGAAGCTTGAAATGTACTTCCTGCGATTACATATTTTTTTTATCAAAGTGGACCATGTGAGATATTAATCCGCATGATTAATAAATGAGGATAAAGGGCATATTTCCCCTAATTGTTATAATGGTTGATTATCATGCCCACAATCACAAATAATTAAGAAGAACTGCAACATTATATTGCAATGGTCGTGATTGACGATTGGCTCAGGCACACGTACCAACCAGTAGCGTCACGGCGGTCATAGTTTTTCACCGTATCTTCTAGCTCTAGAGCTTTCATCACATAGTTTGTATACTCACTATAAAATAACAAGTGCATTTAGTTTGTTTCCTGTATAATTCTATAGTTATGCGAAGTAAAATTTAGACCATTTCAGAATCCACACACTAAAAGCTACACATTGCGTATCTTTTTACCTTCGATAACGATAGTATTCTTCCCTAGCTATTCGAAGCTGACGTCTAAGAGCTGCCATTGACTTTTCATCTGTATCGTAATCCATGTCATTTTCTCCTAACCGCCCGCCTTGTGGCTTGAAAGTGGGATCCTCTTTTAGCTGGAAGATTAAAACTCTTTAAATGATGCACATGAAAAAGACGAAACTACAAAACCAAAATAGGGATCGAACTTGCCATCTGATCTAACATTTGGTCTATAATATTCATGTAGGGCCGCAGAGGATCACGCTTGGACATCTGGTTTGATGTTGCTTGAGCAACCTGATAGAAGAGAACACATTAACTATGAGCTTAAATGATAAAAATATATGATGTATTGTGCATGAATCATAAATCTGTTAACTGGTAATTATGGATAGCAGCAGGATATCAGGTCACCAATGAATTACAACAGACTTCCACTAAATCTAACCAGCCCAAAGGAAACAAGGACTTACTACTATAGCATTTGAAAAATCTTGGTGGGCATCATCCAGTTTTAATGCCAATTTAGCAATTTTATGCGACAAAACCTTTTGGCGAGTAGTCCAATCAGCATTCCTCCAGATGCCCTTAGGAATTTCACTCAAACCAAAACCAAGAAGAAACGCTCCTGTGACAAGCCCAAAAGTATTTGAGCAACCCATGGCAAAACCCAGGATCCCACCATCCCTGTCACTGTAGATTGCATCAATAGTTATGAGAGGCATATAAAAAAGAGACCACAGAACGAGGCTAAACAATGTTAAGACATATGGGTGGTGGTTGTTAAAAGATCAAGCACTTGAAAAAAAATCTGTATATCATATTTCTGTATTTGTTACGATTAGATTTTTGTGAGTGAAAAAAATAAACTGCAACATGAGATGAAAGACCATACCATAATAGAATGCCTATCCCCATTTAGTAACTAAAATTGTAAAACCTTAAAAGGGCAGAGTTTGAATTTCTCACTAATTTAAATTTCACTTATTAATCTACGCATTATAAAAAATATCATGTTTGTTGAATGAATGAAATGTGTCAGTTGAAGTTGACAGTGCCAGAAATTATAACAGATCTTAAATAAATAACAGAACGATCCAAACACAAGCATATAACTTTGTTGGGAACTTGAACAATAATCAGGACCAGGTTAAGCATGCCATCGTACTAAAAAAACGAGTTTAGGTAAAATAGAAAAAAACAAACCCGATCTTGCCCAATGTGGCTAGGAGTATGATACCAAAAAGGCCAATGGACCCAACAACCAAGTAGAAGATTAAGTTTTCACGTATACTAGTCTTCAGTCGCTCTGTGAATGTGAAATCCCCAGCATCTTCATAACCCTGAATTAGAGGCACCACAGCCCTGCTTAGAAGAAATGATTAAACATATATCTATCAGAAAAAGGCGTCAAGGACATAGGAAACTCTACAAGACATTGAGTATATTTTAATACTACTAAGCATGCCTCTTATTGTTTGTATGTAGACTAGCAAAATCAACTTATCGTACATCTTAAATTAAATCATTAAACACTCCAGCAGATAGTAATTTGCTAGGTGTAGTTACTACAAGGCTTTGCGCTCATTCAACATTGAATTTTGTGCAACAATTTAAAAAACTGACTAGAGGAAGAAAGGATCTGAAATTGTTGAATTTTTGTTCACCATGTCATACTTTCTGCACTTGCAGCACCTAGGAAGTATCAGCTTGCTTTTTTTTTAACTCAACCTAACAAAGTCAGTGAGATTTCCTTATCACCTTATAGTGGTCTATAGTTCAGATAACAGGGGGGCTACCATCTTAAACTTAGTCAGAAGAAGATAGTGTACCAAGTCAGTAAGAACGTACTCCAGTATGACCAGCCCCACAAGAAAGAGATCACTCCAGCACCGTGGTGCGTCAGAGTCTGAAAATCAAAAGCAAAAATGAAACAAAACATTAGTTCTCATAATTGCTCAGCTTCACCTGTCGACAAACTAGTCACCTTTCCATAAAAGCAAACACAGCGTCATCCTTCTCATCCTCATCTTGTAAAAGTCCCTGAATTCTGATACTAAGTAGTCCCAGCAAATTTCAAAATGCTTACTAATCATGAAAGCCCTAGTCATATTACTACAACAGCTCGTCAAGGAAAAAAAAGGACATAGTTACACAAAGCTCCATCAAACCCTTCTTGATGTATCTCTGATCCAGGTTAAATAAGAAACTTATCTAGAAAGCAGCACACAAAACTGAAGCACTAAAAACTTTAGGTCAAACAGCTCTACGGATAATGCCACTGCACGAACACGTTCAAATATCTTCTGTCTATACACCACTAACCCACCCTTATTATATGACACTCAATCAAACCCTTCTTATTGTTTAATGTATCTGCTGATCCAGTTTACCTAGAAAAGTCAGTCAACATCTTCATAAAACAGCCCCCAAAACTGAACCTCGAAGAACTCTAGCCAGACAAATCAGCTCTGATGCAATGCTAATGCACCGAGATCTTCCGACACTTTTGTCTATGCTCCACAAAAGACGCCATAGATACTAGAAGCTCAATCAAACCCTTCTTATTGTCTAATGTAACTGCCAATCCAGTCTACCTAGAGAATTCCATCAACATCGACACAGATGACAGAACACAACAGCCTATGAAACTGAACCTCAAAGAATTCTAGCTAGATAGATCATTTCTGGTGCAGCGCTATTGCACCGAGACCTTCAGACACTTTTTTCTATGCTCCACAAAAGACTACAAAGATACTGGAAGTGCAATCAAACCCTTCTTATTGCCTAATGTAACTGCTGATCCAGTCTACCTAGAAAATTCTATCAACATAGACACACAACAGCCTACAAAATAGAACATTGAACAACACCAGCTAGACAAATCAGCTCGTATGAAATGCTAATGCACCAACACTTACAGACAGTTTAGCATATGCTCCACAAAAGGCGCCAAAGAAACTAGAAGCTCAATCAAACCCTTCCTATTGTCTGATGTAGCTGCTGATCCAAACTATCTAGAAAAGCCTACAAAAATCAACACAAAACAGCCCACGGGGAACAGAACCTCAGAGAGCTCTACCTAGATGAAATAGCTCTGATGCAATGCTACCGCACCAACACCTTCACACACTCTTGTCTATGCTAGACAGAAGCTACCGAATTTACCAGAAGCTCAATCAAACCCTTCTTATTGTCTAATATAGCTGCTGATCCAGTTGACCTAAAAAAAATCTATAAACATCGACGCAAAACAGCCTGCAAAATCGAACCTAAGAAGTATAGCCAGACGAATCAGCTCGGAGGCAATGCTAACGAGCCAGACGTCTTCAACAAAGTGCATCCAGAAACGGACGAAGTCGTAATAAAATTGAAATAGAGAGAAAGGGGGTAAACGGAGGTTACGGTCCAGATGTCGGCGGGGACGAGGATGACGATGGACAGGGAGCAGAACCAGGCGTAGGCGACGGTGACGAGGACGTAGCGCGGGACGTGAGGCCCGGCGAAGTAACGCAGCGTCAGCACCACCATGCCCAGCGTCAGGGGCAGCGAGATCAGATAGAACACCCACATCGCGCCCGCCCGCCTCGCTAGCGGCCGATCTCGCTTTGTCTTCTTCGTGCGGACGTGATCGTATGAATGCGTGCTTCGATGGTGTTTCGATTTGATTTGATTTTTGCTCTGCTCTCTCTATCTGTTAGTTTTTTTTGCTGGGAGCGAAAAAGAGAGAAGCGGAAATGTAGGGTGGATCGAGAGAATGGAAGTCTTGCGTATTTTTTTTGCTTTTTTACTTTTTTTTTATTATTAGGGAAAATTACAGAAAGAGGTCTGAACTATCACATATTTACAAATCACGGGCGTAACTATCATTTTTTGCAATTTATAGGTATTTCAGTTTTATGGCTGTTTTGTAAGTAAATATTTTTCAATCAAGTCCAGATCTAATTTAAACTAATTACAAACTCACCCTCAACAAAACTAATCTAACCTAAATTATCCATGTTAATGTAAGCAAGTGTAGATTAAAATGAAGTTAATGCTAACGGTTGAACAAATTTAATGAAATTAGGTTAGGTTAGTTTTGTTGAGGGTGAGTTTGTAATTAGTTTAAATTAGATCTGGACATGATTGAAAAATATTTACTTATAAAACAGTCCTAAAACTGAAATACCTGTAAATTGCAAAAAATGATAGTTACGCCCGTGATTTGTAAAAATGTGATAGTTCATACCCCTTTATGTAGTTTTCCCTTATTATTAGGATGTGTTTGGTTGTCGAAAATAAAAAAGCCAGAAAAATACTAGCAATTAAGTGTTTGTTCCTTTTTGTAAACCAAACACGGCATGGAAAAGGATCCGGTGCTGCGCAGCACTTTGCTGCGAGCACAAAACGTCGTCGTTTTCTGCTATAAACTACGTCGTTTTGAATGTTTTACACGGCATTAAAAGTTTGAAGAAGGTGGTCAGCGGGTCAATGAATTGGGGGCTGCGCTTTCATTGCGATAGCTACTGATGGATGTGATCAAATGCTAGGGTAGCGAATCTGAAACTGTGAAGAAAGAGAAAGAAGGTCTAAAAGATGAAACCACATTAAGAGAGGAATGATAGCAAATTAGCATCCACCAATCAAGCACGCTGATTGCTTGAAAATGGGAGAGATGCGAGATTAAGGGAAGCAATGATGAGATGAAAGTCTTATCCTTGACAAGCAGAATGGCAGTTTAGACAGAGAACCAAATGGTATATAGAGCAGGATAGAAGTGTTCATGAACAAGATACAAAGCATTTCACAATGACATTTTGAAATCTGAGAAGCAGATATAAGAAAATGAGGACTTCTAGAGTCGCAATAGCAGTGCGGTTACAGTAGAGACAATCCTCTCATAGGGAATTCGAAGACTTTGTAGGAAGGACATGGAGAGAAACGGGGGACTATAAAGATGGAAAACAATCGAAATCTCTAGTTCAGATCCTGGAAAATGAAATCACACTGATGACTCCAAACCACTTCTCCAATCAAAAAGAAATGGAGAAGGCATGCAATACTTATTACACCAGAAGAAGCTACTTCACCATTACTCGTCACCCTTGGGTGCCTCCTTGATCTCGGTATCATCATCCTACGTCCATACAAGCACAAATTAGTACCACGGCTGTTAATTAACATTTCTTATCTCTGATGTCCATTCTAATTAACATTTCTTATCTCTGATGTCTGTTATAATTTACAAAAACAGCTGAAAACTCAAAGGAAAATCAATAGCACACAAACCTGCATATCCGATGTCCAGAGGGTCAGATTGTCACGCAGAAGCTGCATGATCAAAGTGCTGTCCTTGTATGACTCCTCGCCGAGTGAATCCAGCTCAGAGATGGCTTGGTCAAATGCCTAATTATTAATATAAGCAGACAAAAGGCACAACGGATCAGAACATATCACAAGCACAAAGCAAGAACATATCACAAGCACAAAGCAAGAACGTTGTTAACAAGAAGCATCATTGCCACAAAAGACAAACTGACAAGTTAATATGAAAGCCATAAGTCCAAGCCAAAACAATTATGCAAACGGCACCTTCATCAAAATGAGCACATGAAGAAACAATTAAAATAATATGAAACATCGTCGAATTATTCACCTCTTTAGCCAGGTTGCAGGCCCTGTCGGGTGAGTTCAAAATCTCATAATAGAACACCGAGAAGTTCAGAGCAAGTCCCAAGCGAATTGGGTGGGTTGGGGCCAGCTCTGCATTAGCAATCTCCTGAAAATATAACGTCGTAAACAGCATCATCATTAAGTCAACTCAGCATTATCTATCCCTTGCAAACATAACATGGTAAACAACACAATCAGCAATTATAAACTCAGTACAAGCTAATTCCACCAAACATAACATCTTACAACAGCAAGATCAATTAAAACAGTGGTGTCAGCTATGTACAGCATAACATTTGAAACAACAACACCAAGTCAACAATTAAGTGCAGCATTCGCTATCTCCAGCAAAAAACAACTTTGTAATA
This sequence comes from Kalanchoe fedtschenkoi, assembly GCA_002312845.1. Classification (NCBI taxonomy): domain Eukaryota; kingdom Viridiplantae; phylum Streptophyta; class Magnoliopsida; order Saxifragales; family Crassulaceae; genus Kalanchoe; species Kalanchoe fedtschenkoi. The sequence goes on from NQLW01000607.1 coordinate 235,759, forward strand.
TGTAAACATCATCATCATCATCAATTCAACTCAGTATCGGCTATCTCCTGCAAATATAGCATACATGAACAACAACATCGAATCAACCCATCAACCAACACCATGTGAAAGATAGGTCATATCCCAAAACTCAACAAGATCAGCAACATCAATTACTGCGGCTGGCCAGATACAAACGCAGATCCATAAATATCCAAAGCAAGAAAATAACATAAAGGAGAAATATATGGCTAAAAGCAGACCTGGGCAGCCTTGTAAGCATTCAAAGTATTCTCAGCAGCCTCCTTCCTCTCATCCCCAGTCTTAAACTCAGCCAAATACCTATGATAATCCCCCTTCATCTTCAAATAAAACACCTTCGAATCCCCAACCGAAGCCGATCCGATCAGCTTCGAATCCAGTAGCTTCAAAATCCCTTCGCAGATCGACGACAGCTCGCTCTCGATCTTCGCCCGGTACTCGCGGATCGTGGCCACGTGTCCCTCGTTCCCGCGGCTCTCCTCCTTCTGCTCGATCGACGAAATGATCCTCCACGACGCGCGTCGGGCTCCGATCACGTTCTTGTACGCGACCGACAGCAGATTCCTCTCCTCCACCGTCAGCTCCTCTCCGGCCGGGACCGCGCCGGCGACCTTCTCCATGAAGTCGACCATCTCCTCGTACCGCTCGGCCTGCTCGGCGAGCTTGGCCAGGTAGACGTACTCCTCGCGCGAGTGGGTCGCCATTGTTACTAGGGTTTCGAATTGGGGCTGAGAAAATGGATTTTGGGTTTTTTTTTTCCTTACTTTTTCTGCGTGCAGAGAGGAGAGATGAACCAGCAACTCTTGTAGAAAATGCCACCTGCAATACGACATCATTTCGCACAACAACGAGAGTTGCGTATCGCGATTCGACCCTCATAGTTACGATAATTGTAATGTGACAACCGCGACCGCGAATGGCGTTTCGGCCTTTCGGGGAAGCCACTTGCAGGTTAGTCCATCGTTACGAAAACCGGATCGGCTATCAGGAGTCGAACTGGTTCGGGTTCTGATTCTATTGGTTGAACCGGCAACTCGAATGACAACCCGTATGGTGTTTCGTTGTAATCATTCATGGGTGCACCGAAAGCATTCATTTTCGTTCGAAAAAAACTTTGTTTTTATTAATACATCACTATTTCTTAAATAAAGAATAAAAATAGAAAAAAAATAAAAATCCGAGAAAAATTTAAAAAAATAATTTTAAAAGAAAATTCCAAATAAAAAATAAAAATAATTAATTCTCAAATTTACTTTTTATATTCATTCAAAATAGTTTATTCATCTTATAAAAATATTATCAAATCTGATTAATATAGCAGCTCATCTCATGAACTTATTATAAAATGTGATGAAAATAGTTGCCTATTTGATAAGCATATTATCTTATAAACACAAAAACTCATTTGATGAACATAGCAGCTCATCTGATGAACATGAAAGCTCATTTGATGAACATAATATCTGATGAAAATAGCAACTCATTTGATGAACATATTGTCTCACATGATGAACATGGAAGCTCATTTGATGAATATATCATTTAATGAACATAATAGCTCATCTGATGAACATAACAACTCATTTGTTCAACATAGCGACTCATCTGATGAACATATCGTCTCACATGATGAACATATCATCTGATGAACATAACAGCTCATCTGTTCAACATAGCGACTCATCTGATGAACATATCATCTCACATGATGAACATATCATCTGATGAACATAACAGCTCATCCGATGAACATAGCAGCTCATTTGATGCACATAACAGCTCATCTAATGAACATTTTGTTTCATCTAATGAACATAACAGCTCATCTGATGAACATATCATCCGATGAACATAACAACTCATCTGATGAACATGGCAACTCATTTGATGAACATATCATCTAATGAACATAATGTTTCATCTTATGAACATAACAGCTAATCTGAGAAACATAGTTGTTCATCTGAAAATAACTGTTCATCTAATGAATATATCATCTCATGAACATAACATCTCATCTTATGAACATAACATTCCACCTCATGAACATAACAACTCATCTGACTAACATATCGTCCATGAAAGCTCATTTGATGAACATAATATCTGATGAACATAGCAACTCATTTGATGAACATATTGTCTCACATGATGAACATGGAAACTCATTTGATGAAATATATCATCTAATGAACATAATAGCTCATCTGATGAACATAACAGCTCATCTCTTCAACATAGCGACTCATCTGATGAACATATCGTCTCACATGATGAACATATCATCTGATGAACATAACAGCTCATCCGATGAACATAGCAGCTCATTTGATGCACATAACAGCTCATCTAATGAACATTTTGTTTCATCTGATGAACATAACAACTCATCTGATGAACATATCATCTGATGAACATAACAACTTATCTGATGAACATAACAACTCATTTGATGAACATATCATCTAATGAACATAATGTTTCATCTTATGGACATAACAACTAATCTGAGAAACATAGTTGTTCATCTGAAAATAACTGTTCATCTAATGAATATATCATCTCATGATCATAGCATCTCATCTTATGAACATAGCATTTCACCTCATGAATATAATAGCTCATCTGACTAACATATCGTCACATTTGATAGATATAGCAGCTCATCCGATATCAGTTGATGAACATAACAGCTTATCTGATGAACATATTATCCAATGAACTTATAGCTAATCTAATGAACATATTATTAAATTTAATGAACACAGTAGCTCATCTAATAAACATATTATCAAATCTGATGAAGATATCATTTTATTTGATGAACATATCATCTAATGAACATACAAGTTCATCTAATGAATATAGCAGCTCATCTAATGAACATAACTGCTCTTTTGATGAACATAGCAGCTCATTTGATGAACATAACAGCTCATCCGATAAATATATCATCTGATAAATTTAGCATCTCAACTGATGAACATAACAACTCATCTTATGAACATATCATCTTATGAACATATCATCTGATGAACATATCATCACACCTTGAACATAACAGCCCAACTGTTGAATATAGTAGCTCATTTGATGAATATAGTAGCTCATTTGATGAACGTAACTGTTCATCTGATAAACATATAATTAAATCTGATGAACATATCGGCTCATATGATGAATTAGTCATACAATGAACTTATACCTAATTTGATGAACATATCATCAAATCTGATGAACATATTATCAAATCTGATTAAAATACAAGCTCATCTAATGAACATAGCAGCTCATCTAATGAATATATTATCAAATATGAAGAACATGTTAGCTTATCTGATGAACATATCTTCTGATGAACATAACAACTCACTTGGTGAACATAACTGCTCATGTCATTAAATCTTATAAATATATCATCTGATGAACATATTATCTCATCTGATGAACATAACAGCTCAGCCGATGAACATATCATTTAATCTGATGAACATAACAGCTCATCTAATGAATATATTATCAAACTTGATGAATATAATAGCTCATATGATGAACCTATTATCAATTTTGATGAACATAACAACTCATTTGATGAACATAGCAGCTCATTTGATGAACATAACTGCCCATCTGATGAACATATTATTAAATCAGATGAACATAATAGCTCATCTTGTGAGCAAAATAGCTCATATGATGAATATATCGGCTCATATGATGAATTAGTCATCCAATGAACGTAGTTAAAATTAAATGAACATTAAGAGAAAATATTAAATTTATTTAATAAATTTTTATTTGAATTTTTATAAATCAAGATAATATATATTTTTAAAATTGTTCTGATTTTTTCTAATATTTTTATTTTTTTACTATTTCTTTGAGAGAGAAAATCGTGTTTTAATGTACGAGTCAAAACTATGTCATTTTCGAACGAGTGCATAATGGTAATGTAGGTAGAACCGAACCGGACTAGTCACTTGTTCATGATTTGACCGATTGAACCAATCAATCCGATTTTAATAATCATGCTAAAAAGTGAAAATTGAAAACTACATTTCCCGCAGCAGTTTTCACTTTCACCTTGCCTGAAATACTTATTAACGAAACGACCCACGTAGGTCTGATGATTACAACCTGTCCCCACTTATCGTGAAGGCTATTAGTAAATATTAATCGTACAACCTACGGCTAACGACGTCGTTTCTATCACACCTAAGAGTTGTTAATTATCATGCAACCCACGCTGTAATGATAATATCAACCGACCCCTTGAAAATATTCAATATTGAAGTGTTCGATGCTTCAGTCGGTTAAGTTTCATTTACGGCTAGCCCCCTGTGGTTCTCAATTTGCTCAAATGCGTATATCTGATTTCATTTTTTCGATCTTGATCCTTCTGCTTGAGCTACTGATCTAGTGATGAGTGAGAGCTTTGAATGTCTGATGCTCATCTCTACAGAGCCGTAGCTTCACAACATTCTGCGATGCGCCGCCTCATGACAAGCCGGGGAACTGCTTGCCGCTGACTTGTTTACTGACAGTCAAACCGGCCGCCAAAGCGAGCCCGAAGATAGTGTGGAGTCTCACGCAATAATACTTCGCCATGAAGATCTTGCCTTGATCCTGAAACAAAAATGCACAACGTTGTTAGAACTTAGAACCAACTCCTCTCGACGACTGGCGAGCTCGTGCAGCGCTAAGTTGCTAAGGAAGATATTGAATTCGGGCTCCGTCAAGCATTATACTCACCTCATGGTTTTCTTCGACGTAGTTGAGAACCATCTTTCCGACTGGTAGAGTGAGCACGCAAAAGATCTACGGAAAAAGAAAATGTAAGAAAATGTAACGGGATGCGTCAGGATGAAACGAGGAGAGGGGGCTTCTTTACGCTTACGATGGAGCATAAAGGAAGAGCTTTGAGTAGGCCCAGAGCGGCGAGGGAGGAGTACAGCCCTACGACTGCGGCTTTAACAACCTGAGCGCCTGTTTTGGTGCCTAATCTGACCTGCGTAACGTAAAGCCAGAATGAATCGCTGTCTGCAAGTTTTTGTATAACGGAAATGTGAGAAAATTACCAGCGGCGAAAGTTTACCGACGGCCTCATCTCCTTCCACCTGTGAAGAAACTCCGTATCAGCCGCGATACAGAAAAAAAGATTAAGTTCTTCGTATGGGAATAAAGGACCTGATGGAAGTGGCTGCAGAAGAGTATCAGAGTCGTAGTGAGCCCGACGAGGAGCGAGGCTGCGAGGATGGTGCTGGTGATGGGTATTTCCCTGGAGATAAGAAAGTATCATAAGAAACCGGTGAAATTGATTACCGAGATTTCGCGCCTTGGAACAAGAGAGCGCGACCTTGCACCGCTTTGCATCAGGTAGAAAGCCGTGGTGGCGAACGGGCCAAATGCTGCAAAGCACAGCGGCTCGCCCAACCCCTGATAGCTCAATCGAAATGGCGGGCACTGATAAAAAAAATATAAAGTTTAGTCATCTTACGCCTCAGCAAAATGCTAACGGAACGTGGATATCGATGGTACCTGATATATGTAACCGCAAGCGATTGCACTGATCAGTAATGCTATCGAACGGGTGTTTCTGGCTTCCAGCGACGCCCGGGTAAGGCCTAGAAAGCCGAGGACGAGGAGGGAGTACGCCGCAACAGCGGTCCAAGTGCGACTGTTAATTAATCATTAGGCGGACAGTGAGATACTGAGGAGAAAGATAGCTGAACTCAAGATAGCTGAAAGCTGAAAAGGATCGGGTTTGACCTTCCAACCAGGTTGACTACCGACTCTTTCTTGTCCTTGTCAGCGCCTGTGTCGAAATCGTAGACATCGTTGCTGCTCAGATACCATTAGGAAAAATCTTTGAATCAGAGATAAGCAGTCAGAATGGCGTCGCATAAGTGGAAAGATTTATACTCGCCTCAGGTTAAGCCATGTGATTACAAAGACGGAGGAGATCAGCAGCATGATGTACCGTCGGGTGGAGAAAGCGCCGGTCTGGTAGTACGCGGCAGCACTGCCAACCTGATAGAAAAGCAGTGAATTAACTCCTGACATATTAGCACTCGAAAAGCTTCAAGCAAACGCAGCAAGACGAATAATAAATCGCTTACGGTGAGCGGAATGAGAGCAACCGAGTAGATTGGTAACTTGATCGCTCTCCATATCAGAGTCGCTCTCGAGACTTCCTGGTCTTGACGCATATCAAGATCAGCACTTGAGCTTTCGGATTCGGCTCTCCTTTTAACCAAATCCTGCTCACTTTTTCCAACCCGAAAATCACCTCCTCTAGTCCTGACCAAAGCTCGTCGAGCATCATGAATCAAGCCGGACGATTTCCAGACAGCAAGCCAGGAAATGCTTCCTGAACGTTGCCTGCATTACACAACAGCATCCATGAGAAACAACTAAGTACAAATCACAATTGCCTCAGATTACGAATCAGCGCAGTGAAGTTGAGCCACTGAGCCTCAGTCCTCACCGTGGTGTTGGATTGTGATTCAGCAAGTACTCATTCAGAGTCTTGAGTCCGGAGCCAACTGGGCTCAGGCCACAAAGCAAATCCGCCATTGTTGCTATGAATTATAAGCTTCCATGCCGTCAAGCATCGACCGCCGCAGCAACCGAAACCCTAAAAAATCAAGACATGAAAACTCGTAAAATCGGCAAGTGGGGCGTCCTAAAAACCTCAGCTGAGGCTGCCCAGCTCATCAAAATCGATACTTTTTAATCTATACCAGTGATCGATCACAGGATGAAGCTCAAAACTGGGTGCTCTGATTTCAACACTCAGGTGCAAGAATCGAGCAATTGCGTCAGCTGGAGATGGTACATGAGGCACCTTTCTGGCTAGAGTGGATGCAATTTTGTGCCCTTCAACAGCTTTGATCTCTGGATTACGAGTGAGGGTGAAAGCTGGATTCTCCTCCATTTTCAAGATAAGGTGATGACACCCAGTAATTGACAATTTTTGTACTGCTAAAAAAAAACCTGTTTACAGCCAGGTTTCAAAAAAAACAAAACTGTATAAAAAAATTCAACATTAATTTTCAATTTTAGTAAATACAAAAAATTATAAAGTCTGCCAAAAAAAATTGACACCGTTTTAAATGATGCTTATTATTTTTAATATTTAAGATTTGTTTGTGGTGTTTTTTGAGTTTTTTTTTGTGTTTTTATAGTGTTTTAAGATTATGGAATGTTATTGTTGTTGAGGAATTTTTTAAATATTTAAAAAATGTTAAAAATTTGAAATTTGAAAATTAAAATAATAAAAACCTAAAACATTAAAAATAATAGCACTCAAACATTCTATAAATTCAAAAATAATATTTAAAATGACGTCATTTTAGTCATTAAAATATATAATTTATTATTATATCTGTGGTCATTTTAATAATTTATATAAATTAAAAAAAAAGCTCTGCACAAGGTAGAAATGGTTTTCAATTTTGCACAGATATTAGTTTGTTGTTTATGGTTGGTTTTGCAAGCTGTGTTTGATGATTGTGATTCTGAAATTGTGAGCTATCCAAAATGTCTCTGGAGATGAGATGTTAGGCAAATGTTTTGTTTTAAGGGGGAATGGAAAATGCGACTGGAGGGTGAGAATGATTTGGGTTGTGGTAATATATGCATTTTAGTCTCAACATGACACTTCTTTAGTCTCAAGATTGTTTTTAAGTGCGTAGCTTTCTAGGCGTGTGTTGTGGCTGTCATGGGACTACACATCGTTGGTGTAGAAGTGATATCCTCTTTAATATATTTCTTTTGGATTGCAGAGATGCTGCTGAGGTTTTTGCCACCCAAGGAAGTAAGGAAGAAGTCGATGCTCGATCTGTGTTTGTTGGGAATGTATGTTCTCTTTTGGTTCAGTTTTGTTTTTGCCCGTTTGATTCAGTTGACTGATTTCGATGTTTGTTTAGTGCTGATTGATTGATGCTCCTGTTAATCAGGGCCGGCCCTGGGGCAGTGCATGCGGTGCAGCCGCACCAGGCCTCCAAATTAGGGAGGCCTCCAAATCGATGACACCATTAACGTGGACGCCACTGCAGAGAGTTCCGAAATCAATTGGGATGCTGAAATTGGAGAAAATGTTCTCCAATGGAAAACTATGGCGGCGGAAGTAAGGTTTGCTCGTTGGAGGAGAAGGAGAAATTGTTTTTATTACACTTAGGCCCTCAAAGTATTAAAATATATAATTTAAACCAAAATTTTATAGAATATTGTAATGATTCACCTTAACTACTTAATATTACAAATCAGTTCCAAATTAATACAATTTGACCCTTATTGTTTTAAAAATATTATGTTAATTGAGTTTAAATAACTAAATTATATTTTTTTTGTTTAAATTATTAAAACTAACAATACATATGCTAAATATTTATGAAGAACGATTTAACGACGTAGGACGACTAGTCTTCCGCCATAACGACTAGTCGTCCTGACGGTTGTCTAGCGCCGCAACTCGCCGTAACGACGTGATAACTATGGTGTTCACTGTGATATACACAGTCCATTTAAGAATCACTCATACAATGCGTGTAAGAATTTTAAAGAAGATGATTACTTGAAAAATTATTCCTTTAATTCAATAAAAACTTGATTATATTTACATAAAAATAGGTAACTTCATTCTTACAATTAGTTTCACACATTAATAAAATTTTAAGAAAAAATTCCTAACATGCATTCGATCAACAGTTTTTGTGGATTATTAATAATACAATTACAAATTTGAACTACGAATTATGTCATTTCATAAAAAGTTGAGGCCTCGAATGACCCAAAACTTATTTTTGTCACGTTCTTTATGAAGCATTTATTCTTAATTAAGACATCATATCATGATTAAAAACTTTGTATGTTTCACATGTGCCTGGATCTTCTAGGTTTGTATTCATTTTTCTTCAATTCCTTGAATTTTTTCTGTTCAATAAGAATAGTGGTTCAATAATAAGAGAGTTGAGAACTTCAACCTACAATATTATATTTATATACCTATTTTATCATCAAAGCTTCATTTCAGTAATAACTAAATGTATAATTAAATGTATTCACCCTTTTTTTACGTGTTTTGGATCATTAGAGGCCTCAAAATTTGATTTCGCACCAGGCCTCCAAATTCTCCGGACCGGCCCTGCTGTTAATGTGTTTGGTGTTGTGTATGATTTTTGACTTGTAGTTACTTCTAACATGCTTTTTATTCGAGCTCTACATGGTCATGACTCACAACTAGAGATATAAACACTACGTGAAGAAGCGCTTAAACGGCGTTTATTTGAGCCTTATATGGCGTTTAGAAAACGCCGTTTAAGTAACCGCCATATAAGCTCAAAGGTTTCAAGCGCTATCTATAATTAGATATTATACGGCGTTTTTAACTACTAAACGCCGTTTATATTTATAGTTATATACGCGTTTCTTAATACTAAACGCCGTCTGAGTTTAACATATAATACGACGTTTATCAGGATTAAACGCCGTATTATATATAAATCAAGATTTTTCTATTTTAATTTAATATTTTAATTAATTGAATATAATCAGACTATGATAATTGATCAATTACATATCAATATTACCGATTTTAATTGAATATTTTTTTAATAAATAATTGAAAACAATTATAAATAATTTTATTATTTTAATCAATTATAATCAATTTTATAATTGAAAACAAAAATAGTAATTTTATTAATAATTTTAAAATTAAACAAACAAAATATTGTTCCCAAATTATCTGTCAAATATCAAAATCCGCCCATAGCTCGATGATGCTCTAAAGCGATCCGAGCCACAATGTCTTGAACTTCCAGCAGTTGTTCTGGGGTGTATGGTTGCCGGCCGAATGGAAAAACCTACACATAGTAATCAAAATGATATTAAGTCAGTTTGTATAAAATAATGAAACTTTAAAGTAATATCGTTAAGAGTGATCTCTACTTAACTCTTGAAGGTCCTCCATGTGAAAATCATTACATTGCGATATATGTGATAATATGTCATACATAAATCGCATGACATAATACCGCATGCCTTATCATCTTGCTGTTGTGGAACCTACAAAAAACATGAAAATATATTTTAAAATTTTTGAATAAAACATTATAACATTAAAATAAAAATAAAAATAAAAATAACATCTAAAGAGGGAAACACATACAGATAGCAATTTCCATTGTGTGTTTTTCAGGCACCCGCGATCTCGAATGCCACCAGCTTCATAGTATCGACGCAACCCTCTACAAATTCGAATAACTATAATGAGTATAAAATTTAGTAATAAATTACACATTTATTTTGAAAAAACAAAAAGCGTCACTTACCCATTCACCATACGAACCACGTCTGCCATCTCGTCCTTAAGTTCATAGGACATGCTGTCCAAATGGTACACAGTATTCATCCTTGGAAATATGACTTCCAAGGTCCAATGAAACCTACATGCGAAGAACAGACATTATGTGAGAAATATATAATTGACTTTAACTTAAAATAAAAAAAACATATAATGAGTAAATAAATAACATTACTTCTTAATGTTTACGTATGGAAGGAAGTAGCGTATATCCTCATTGCAGCCTGACACTCTCATCCTCATGGACAGCATCTCGCGCCTCTGCTCCATATCATCTTAAACTCCACCACCCATGGTGCAGTTCAGGTTAAAAAAACCGACCTTCAAGTCAGGTCTGCGCTTGTTCCTTATCCATGACCATAACCAACTACAAAAAACATATTAATCACATTAGTAATACTTTAAGTTACACATTAAACTTAAATTTTAAAATTTTGTAAGAAGGCATACTTGATGTATGCAATCACAGTGGGTGCGCCGGCGGGCTCCATCAGCAATAGATCATTAATGGAGAATTTTTGAAATTCTGCCATAAAGTCTGCTCCTAATATATCAGCACCAACATATATTAGAATTGAAGCAGTGGCAGTCATCCCCTCCCCAATGGCACTCAACTCCTCCAATACATGAGTTGTCCCCCTCAACTTGTCTTTAGGATCTCTCTAAGAGTCCTTCCATTCTGACAGATTTCGATCTATTGCCTAACACAATTGATCGAAAATCATTTAAACGCATATTTTTAAATCAAATGAAATGAATATTCATACAAACTTATTTGAATACTTTCCTCAGTATCGAAACTGATAAGATCTCTCGGCCAGGCAACAGTTTTCTTCAAAGCATCTGACACAAAAATAAAACCGAGGCGATAATTGGAAACAGGAAGCACGGCTTCCTCCCACAAAATCATCTCGATGAACATCTTAGCGTTCATCGGATCAATCAACGGGTAATCCACCATGTTCCCTGGCAGGACTCTTCCAATGGCGGACGCTTTAGCAACTTCGTTTGGCGGATGTCCTACATTAACGCTCAGGAGACATCTATTTCCCGCCTACCCAAAAAATATAATGTTATTATTATAACTGATAATAATACACGAATAAATTATGTTGAAAATAAATACCTGTGGAATATCGCTAAACAGATCTGGTGGTGAATCTGTAATCCGATATGCAGTCGGAGATCCAATTCCTAAATCTTCCGGCCACATGTTGAACTGAAAATCATTGAGGTCAAACGCTTGTCGCTGATAGATGTCACCACCCCGCTGGCTTAATCCTGGATGTGACTCCGACTGCGACATCACGTGCGCACGCATCTGCTCTTCATTTCCAAAATATTTGTAGCTCTTTGTAGTTTTCTTCTTGTTGAAGAAGTCTGAGGGAATGACCTGCTTCCCTTTACCACGGACTCGGCCAGGGCAGTAAGGCTGGGGAAAAGTCGCGGCCAATATATCTGTCTTCCCACTCAGCTGAAATAAACCCTGACTCTACTGATTTTTCAGCTCCTCCTATAAAATAAAATAAATCATTGTAAAAATGAATATAATAAAAAAATTAGAAAGTAAAAAATAAAATAAAATAACTTACAATCTTTCTTGCAACCTCGCCAACTTCGGGAGTGACTCAATCTTTGCTTCCAGGCTTACTCGGCCATACATCCAAGTCTCCGAACGGTCAAACTCACGCCCTACCACCTCCTCTTCAGGCATTCCTTCAGCTATCATCTGTTCTTTAAGACGACGCTTAGCCAACTTGTATCCAGCCATACCCATTGTGTGTGGGTATACATTGCTTCTAGCACGCACACTCTGTTCTCCCGACTCTTTAAGAGAATCAACCTCCTTTTTCCTATTCACGAATTCTTTCCATTCTTACATATTAAAAAAGAAACAGTTCAAATAAATGATGAATAAAATTAAAAACATCGACATAAATTAAATCAATACAACAAAACCAACCTCGCGGTTAATGAAATTGTAATCCTCGAATGGGTCCTCTCCCTTCTCAATGTACCTCTTGTTCAATTTGGATATTCAATCCCTCCTCGCCTTTCCGGCTTGTCTCAATTCCTGCTCCTTGCGATCTTCAATCCCGGTGAATGCTTTCTGAAAATTAAAAAAGAAATTAATATATCAGTTTCATATAACATACGACATTTTATAAATTTAACACACACAAATATTACCGTCATGGAGTCCCAGATGTACTCTTTGAACCTCTTGTCCACTTTTCGCCAATCTCGATGTGCCGTCAACGACTCAACGACACCATTTTGCGGCGTTCAATCCCAGTTCATTCCGGAACATCTTCCCATTATCTCCAATCGGATCACCATATTTGTCCCATGTAACGTGAAGACGCTCTCCTTTCGACCGCAACTTAACTAATTTTGACATCTTCACTGTTCCGTGTCGACCTTTTTTTCTGCCCTCTTCGGCTCCATCACGACAGATCTCACCGCGCCTCCCATGTTGATCACTGCTCGACATTGTGTGCTGTCATACCCAATAATAAATTGTTAATGGCTAAATACAATCCGAACAGCAAAACGACAAATTAACACTCAACAACAAAAAACAGTAAACGACAAATATAACTTTACAAATCGTTTTCTATTTTAGCATGAAACATCCTTTTCCCGGGAGCTAACAACAACATAAAATATGTTGGAAAGCATCATAACACTCAACCATAACCGGCAGCCAACAACAACTAAAATCAATTATTCAGTGTAAATAAGATATATATATATATATAATACGAGGAAAGCGTCATAATCGTTACCTTAGTAAGTGAAGATGATAAGTCCTTATACGGCGTTTTTGAGTTAAAAATGCCGTATAAGTTAGTAAAATCACTTATACGGCGTTTATAATACCTAAACGCCGTATATACTATACCTTATATGGCGTTTATATGTTATAAACGCCGTATAAGTGATTTTAATATTAATTTTTTTCGTTACTTATACAGCGTTTGTTTCTTATAAACGCCGTATCATGTGTTAATTATTTTTACGCGCAAATTATAGTCGAATTAAAAATTCAAAATTTAGAATATATACGGCGTTTATTTTCTATAAACGCCGTATAAGTTAATATTTTAATTTTTTTAAAAATTTCGTTCGAATACCACCTTCGATTTTCATTCAAATATTTACTTTTAACACATAAATTAATTAATAAAAATTAAAATTTTAAAAAAAAATTACAAAAATTTGCAAAGTAAAAAACTTAAAAAATTAACAAAATTTCATGTCTGTATCCAAATACCCTCACTATGATTTGTTCTTTGACAATATGCATCTGCATCATCAATATGTAAGTCGGAACTGGGTACCCTCGATATTTCAAGAACAATATCATCGTTAATAAGGGATTCTTCTGTCATATGCTGTTGTTTTCCATTCACTACGATGGAATAAGTTGGGTCAATAGGGTCAGTCACATAAAAAATTTATTTCGCTTGCTCCGCAAGAATGAATGAATCATCCTTATATCCTTGACGCTTGGTGTTTATTAATTTAAACCCAAACTCATTATCACGAATGTACCGGTTATCCGCCCACCAGCATTTGAATACGGGTATGCACATGTGAGTGTAATCAAATTCCCAAATTTCTTCTATAACTCCGAAGTATGATTGATCTTCAATAGAGGTCAAAGTGACACCGCTGTTTTGCATCACACTTCTCGAATCTTGCTCTCTGGTGTAGAAACTGTAGCCGTTGATGTCATACCTCCGATAACTCAGTACTTGGAGAGGAACACCGCGACCGAGCCACCTTAATTATTGATCGACACTGTCTTTGTCTGTATTTAAAAAAAACCTATTTTCCGTGAAAACCAACCTGAAAATCTACGCTTATGCTCAGTCTGCACAAAATGATCACCATCACCACTACAACGTTGTGACCGCAGCAAATTAAGGTGCTCTTCCACAAAAGGAATCATGATATCCAAATTATTTAAAATGTAAAAATGTGCCATAATTAAATCTTGATTCCTCGGATGCTTCACCTCCTGCCCGATATGACCACAACCTTCAACATTCTTTACGAGACGAGGGACGAACACACCTATCGCATCTGTGTTTCCTAAATACGTCGTGCAAAATTCAACAGATTCCTCAGCAATGTATCCCTCCACCATGCATCCCTCTGGCCTGAATCGATTCCGAGCATAACCTTTCATGACCTTCATGCAACGCTCAAATGGATATATCCACCTCATATATACCGGACCACACTCTCTGATCTCTCTCACCACGTGCACCACAAGATGAACCATTATGTCCAAGAAAGAAGGCGGAAAATACATCTCCAATTCACATAGGGTGAGCACAATGTGTTCCTGTAATGGATCCAATGTATCGCGACTTATCACTTTACTGCAGATCGAGCTGAATGCCGCACAAAGCTTCGTGATCGTGAGCCGCACTTTTTTCGGTAAGACTCCTCGTATGGCGATTGGAAGTAACTGCTACATTAGAACATGACAATCGTGTGACTTCATGCCCATTATCTTCAGATCCTTCATAGAAACGAGACTTCTGATATTTGATGAGTATCCATATGGAACTTTAAGATCATGAAGACATTTGCAGAATGATTCACGTTCTCTTCGAGATAGCGTGTAACTAGCAGGTGGTAAGAATGTCCGATTACCGATAAGTTGGGGCGCCAGTTCCTTTCTTATTCCCATCTCTACCAAATCAAGTCTGGTAGCAAGCCCATCTTTGCTCTTACCTTTAATATCAAGCAATGTTCTGATCAAACTCTCAGTGATGTTCTTCTCCAAATGCATGACGTCTATGCAATGTCTCACCTGTAGACTTGACCAGTACTGCAATGTAAAGAAAATTGACTTCTTCTTCCATGGACCGTTGTTTGTCGATTTCGTCGTTTTTCCGAAACATATCTCGATGTCTTTAACTTTCGATAAAATGTCATCACCTGTCAGAATCGCAGGCGCATGTCTGTGTTCTGTTGATCCATTAAATTGAGCCTTCTTTCATCGATATGGGTGTGAACGTGGAAGAAATCTTCTGTGACCGGTGTAAACAATTTTACGGTAGTGTGACAATCTCAAAGAATCTGTGTCTTCCTCACATATCAGGCATGCTTTGTATCTTTTGACACTGTAACCAGATAGATTTCCGTAAGCAGGAAAGTCATGGATTGTGCAGAATAGCATGGCTCGCATCATAAATGTTTCATTCTTGTGTGCATCGTACGTCTGAACTCCTCTCTCCCACAGCATCTTCAAATCATCTATTAAAGGAGCGAGGTACACATCGATGTCATTACCGGGTTGTTTCGGGCCAGATATCATGAGAGTCAGCATCATGTATTTTCTTTTCATGCACAATGGCGGAGATAGATTGTAAACCACGATAAGGACAGGCCAAGTGTTGTGTCTGCTGCTTATATTTCCAAACGGATTCATACCGTCGGTAGTTAACGCTAACCTCAGATTTCTTGGATCGTTACCAAATTCTGGATATCGAACGTCAAATTGCTTCCACTGATTTGAATCGGCCGGGTGACGCATGTTTCCATCTTCAACTCTCTTCTCTGAGTGCCAAACCAGCAATTCTGATTCTTCTGAATTTGCAAACATCCGTTTGAATCTGGGAATTACCGGGAGGTACCATAAGACCTTCACAGGTCCGCATTTGACCTTCTCTCCGTTCACAGTTTTCTGCTTATGTCGTAATGCACCGCACTTCGGGCACTCTATCATATTCTCGTAGGCACCTCTGTAAAGCACACAATCATTTGGGCACGCATGTATCTTTTTGTACTCAATACCCATTGGACAAAGCATTTTTTTCGCATCATAAGTTCGTTTCGGGAGCTCATTTGGTTCGGGAAGCATCTCGCTGAGTAGTGACAAGAGACCCGTGAAATATTTGTCACTCCAACCGTATTTGGCTTTCAGATTGTACAACTTCAGCATTCCGGATAATTTACTGAAACGTGTGCATCCCTGATACAGAGGGGTGTCAACATCGTTCTTGACTGCTTCGAATAATTCAGGATTTTCTTCATTATCGGCAGCTAAGTGATCATTCAACATTGTACTGAAATCATCATCCTCATATATGTCATCAGCGTTTTCCTCTATATGTTCAGCTTCTACAGGTTGAGACCCGCCTAATGATGCACCGTGTAAGTACCAGATAGTGTATGATGCGTCAATACCGTAAAGGCGAAGATGACGTTCTAGTTCTGCAATAACGACCATACTTCCATTCCCGCATTTAATACAGGGACAACGAACCTCGTTTGTGCATTGCTTCTCGCAATATGCGTTGGCAAACTCACAAAACTCTCGTAATCCGACATTATATTCCCGGCTGAGACGACTTGATTTCATCCAATTTCGATTTGTCATTCTTTATACCTGAAAAAAAACATAATAAAAAAGTCATATATATACATATAAATACAAATAATAAAATTAATATGGAGAATTTATAAAATCATACATACTTATTTAATATGACCAGCAATAGGAATACGAAATTATGAAATAGACTATCATTGAATTATGAAACCAAGAACGTTAAACACTAGTATATATACAAATTCAGGTAAGGGAAAGTCGAAACAGACTAGGAATAGGATTACTAGGATACGACGTTTTGTCATTAAAAACGCCGTATATAATGTACCCATAAGACGGCGTTTTCTACCAGAAAACGCCGTTTAAAGTCTTATACTTAAAGGGCGTTTGTGTATATAAAACGCCGTTTATACTTTATACGGCGTTTTATCTCATTAAACGCCGAATGTAGTCTAAACAAAAACGTCGTAGTTTTGTTCTTTAAATTAGATACGGCGTTTTATACCCTTAAACGCGTATTAAACGCCGTATAAGAGCTGCTTTCAAAACGCCGTATTTAAACAATAATATAGTAGTGAAAAGCGGATTGCGCTTGTTTTTGTGTGGTGTTTACTTATGACACTTAAATTGGATGGCTTTGTGTAGTTGATGTCATATTTGCATGTTGTGTTATGCCACCTCATTATGGAATCATTTGTTAACTTCTCCTTTGACGACAATCGCAGGATTAATTGGCTTCATAACAGAAGTCGTGTTTGTACTTTGTACTCATGTCATCATCCTAAAAAAAATTATGACTTACTCCCTTTATTGGAAAAAAAAAAGGAAAAAAAAAAGAGAAACACAAAAATAGACGGGGAAGAAAGGATACAAAACACAAAAGTGAGTTGAAAAGACTGAAAGAAGGAAAAAAATTTAAAAAAAGAGAGACAGAGAGGGAAAGAATAAGAAAAACTGGATAAAAACTTCTCTTTAAAAAAAAAAAAACTCTCTGGCGGTGGAGGAGGAGGGCGGGGGCAGGCCCTCCTCCTCGCACATCATCTGCCCTGCTAGCTGATACGATCCTCTCCTCTCCTCTCAGGCTCCACAGCCAAGTCGACACTGTGCTCCGCCGTGCTTCTCCGTCGTGGAAAAGCCCTCGCTGGACTGCCAGCTCTGCCGTGGCGGCCTGAATCCCCAGCTCGGTAGTTCTGGTCGGTCTTGCGCTCGGGTGCTCTCCCGTGGTCAGCCCCGTGGATCTGGTGGTGGACCGTGGTTGTCATGCCACCACAAGGGTCTCCCGGTGGTGGCAGCCGAAACCGATAGGCCGCAAGGCCGTCCCCCGCTGAGATTGTTCCGGCGTCTCTAGCCTGGGACTCCACGCGTCTCTTCATAGCCACCCAAGAAGCCGAAGCCTGCAGCCTGTCGGGTCTCCTGTC
Source organism: Kalanchoe fedtschenkoi (assembly GCA_002312845.1). Lineage (NCBI taxonomy): Eukaryota > Viridiplantae > Streptophyta > Magnoliopsida > Saxifragales > Crassulaceae > Kalanchoe > Kalanchoe fedtschenkoi. Next base: position 253,922 of record NQLW01000607.1, read on the forward strand.
GCCCCTCGTCCCAGTCCTAGCCGACCAAGCCTCTCCACCCAGCTCAGCCCCTTCCTTGCGAGGCGGTGCCATGACCGGCCTCGGCTTTGGTCATAGTTCAGAGCGGTTTCCTCCGTCACTCACCCCTCGACGGTGGTCGCGCAGCGGTTGGAGTTTTTGCTCTTGCCTGTCATTGGCAGCCTCGTCCCATAAGTGTGTGCCTCCGCCTATCTCGGCGCCTTGCATTGGACCTTCTTATGTGTCCGGGAGGAGGACCGTAAGTCATGGAGTCGTACAAAGCAACGTTTGGATGCCGGAGATTGGTTGGAGTCACCTCCCCACGGATAGCTGCCGCCGGGACCGTGTTGAGCAGGGTGGAGCTGGTGAAGTTAGCCGGTGCTGCGCGTCTTGGAGGAAGGCAGGGTGCCCGATTCGTGCTATCAATCTTCCTCCCCCTGGTGCGGCGAATCTTGTAGCTGTCGGAGGAGCGGCAGATCTGCCTTTTCACGGCCAAGCTTCTCCTCCTAGGCAGCCTCTAACCGCCTGTGAATCGTCTCGGTCGGCGAGCCCATCTCGTCAGATCTGGGTACGACTGTCAGCCCTCGGGAGAAGGCGAGCCAGCTCGAAGCTCGCTGAACAGCAGCTGGCCTGCTGGTCGCGTCGTCCGAGGCTGCAGGGCGCAGACCTGCAGCGTCCGTACCTGCTCGCTGGCTGCCGAGGCAGCTCCAGCCCTCCCCGAGTGGGCTTGCCAGGCACCGAGACTTTCTCGGGCTGTTCAGGGAAGATGGGCCTATGGCCCTTCAGTCAGCATCGGCCACCCTTTTTAGGCTTTCAAGCCAAATCCCTAGGCCTCGTGCCAACCATTGTAGGCTCTCAAGCCAAACCCCTAGGCCTCGGGCCACCCCTTTGTAGGCTCTCGAGCCAAACCCCTAGGCCTCGTGCCACCCCCTTGTAGGCTCTCGAGCCAAACCCCTTGGCCTCGTGCCACCCTTTGTAGGCTCTCGAGCCAAACCCCTAGGCCTCGTGCCACGCCCTTGTAGGTTTTTGGAGCCCTAGGTCATTTGGACCATTATCAATAAAATAAAATTATTAAAAAATAATAATAATAATAATAATAAATAAATAAATAAAAAAGAGAGAGATAGAGAGAGGGAGAGAGAGAGAGCTTAGGGCAGGGTTCCGAAAGGTGGGATCCCTTTGCAAGACAAGCGCCTTTGCTCCATCTCTTGGCATTGGGTGAATGGATGAGGAAACGGACGCCGTTTTTGGTGGAGGTTGGTACTTATTATGTGCATTTGGTGAAGAGTTGTGAATCCTTCTCTTGGCACTTGCTCTGTGTTAGTCTGCGCAATTGAGTACCGCGTTTCTATAGAATGTCTCAATGTCAAGAAAACATATTATATAATAAGGATTCTAAACTGAGTTAGCAGAATGTCAATGGATCTTTTTTGTATGAAGCTTAAACATCTTAAGCGCTTAAGGATTATAGGACCCGAATCTTTTTGCCTAGTTCGGTCGAATCTGTGGATTAGATGCGCTATGGATGGGATCCAATAGTTTTGCTCATATATTTTCATTTCCTCTGACAATGACAGTTTAAACTTTAAAGGTGGTGCTCTAAATTCCCTTAATTTTGAAGTGACGTGTCTTCTTTCTTCTCTAAAATAATTCTAGGGATAAAACTCAAAAGGGGCTCTGAACTATCACCGCTTATCCAATTGCGGTCAGAACTATCATGATTTCCAAAAAGGGTGCGATGAAAAAAAAATTAAACTGATTTTCTAAAATAAAATTTACCATTACATTCCTAACCTAATATTATTATAAGACTTAAATTTGTGTGCGAAGATTACGTCATTTGGTTATCAAAAGACGTCGTTTTCTTTATGTGCGCAAAATGGTATAATTTATTTTGATAACCAAACGATGTAATTTTTGCACACAAATCTAAGTCTTGTAATAATATTAGGTTAGGAATGTAATGGTAAATTTTATTTTAGAAAATCAGTTTAATTTTTTTTCATCGCACCCTTTTTGGAAATTGTGGTAGTTCTGACCGCAATTGGGTAAGTGGTGATAGTTCAGGCCCCTTTTGGGTTTTTCCCCATAATTCTATATTTTGGGTTTGGTAGGTGGATTGTTCTTGTACCCCAGAGGAGGTTCAGCAGCATTTCCAAGCATGCGAGACTGTGAATAGAGTTACCATCCGCGGCGACAAGTTTGGCCGGCCAAAAGGACATGCATATGTGGAGTTTCTCGAAACAGAGGCTATCCTTCTAAATGAATAAAGGTTCAAAACCTCATCTCAACCCTGTCCATAACTCTCAGTATACATACTGCTTGATCATCAGTGTTATCTTACTCTAGGTTACTGCAAAGCGCACCAATATTCCAGGAATGAAGCAGTTCCAACCCGAGCGAGCCAGCCCCTAGGCAGGTGAGGAGGCTTCATGCTCTCACCTTACGGATACGGGTACCAACCTCTCTTCAGCGACTCACTTGAATCCTGATCTAATCTTTTCCCTTATCCCTATCACACGAGTCATTTACCTATCATCGTTTCCGTTACGCAGGAAACCCCCGCGCTACAGCCCCTATTACTAAACCTCCAAGAATCCGAGCGCCGCTGAAGCACTTCTACTCTGCTATCTCATCGGCTCCTCGGTCATGAGCACCTCAGAAACTAGGGAGTTGGGTTGTAGCTGATTGTTGGATTTTCATTTTTGCTAAGGAACTTGAAGCACTTACTAGGTATCCGTCGACTCGACGGGTTCGGTTGGTGAAAATTAAATTTCAAATCAAATTATTAGTCATCGGTTTTTTAAAATTTGAAATTGCAATCAAACTATTAACATTTAAAACCGGACCGAACCTACTCGTTTCAAACCGAACAGATTTTTAAATCAAATCAAACCGAACTGACTCATTTCAAATCGAACCAACCGATTTCAAACCGAACCGATTCAATTCGGGAGAGGAAGCATAACTGCCCAGATCGCTCCCATCCTATTCTGTTATTATAGTAGATATTTCACATGAATGGCTTACCCGTAATTAGGCCGCCGAAACATGAAGTGCTGGAGTTCGGCCCACAACCCGGCCCACCACTCTCCACCCTGTCACTGTCAGTTGTTTCAGTTACAAAATCACCGCCACCAGACATTTTCACTTCAAACTCAGCAATGGCGACCGCCGCTTCCGCCGCCGCAACGGTCTGCTTCACCTCATCTCCCTTCTGCGGCCGCCTCCCCATCCCCGCAACCCGCCGCAGATCCATCGCTCTCGTCTATGCCACGGTCTCCTCAGCCAACGGCCGCCTGATTGCCGACTGGGCGGTGGAAAGCTGGAGGGGGAAGACCGCGCTGCAGCTGCCGGAGTATCCGGACAAGGCCGAGCTGGAGTCGGTGATTGGGACGCTGGAGTCGTTTCCGCCGATCGTGTTCGCGGGGGAGGCGAGGAGCTTGGAGGAGCGGCTCGCGCGGGCCTCGTACGGGAACGCGTTTCTGCTGCAGGG
>NQLW01000607.1:258573-280532 GCA_002312845.1 Kalanchoe fedtschenkoi
TCTCCCATGCCATTAAACTGTCTCCCATGTCCCCCAAAACAAAACACTAACTCCGCCTCACATTCTTTCTAAAATAAAATATCAGTAAATTTATTTATCTTACACTACTCTTAATCATTAATAACAATAATTAAGTAAAACCATCATTAATAATTAAACACATTAATTTGCAGAATCAGACATCGACACTTTTCACTTTTTCAACACCACAAGCACAAAACGACAAAACAACACTCTTCCCTTTCCCCAGTATCGTCATCCATTTATCTACAATATATAAAAAACAATGCGACAGAGTAGAAAACAGAGCAGCTGATGACGTCACCACATCATCTTCATCATAATGCGACAGAGCAGAGCAGAAAACAGAGAGAGCAGCTGATGACATCAGCACGTCTTCCTCATCATGAACCCTCCTCCTGCCAACTCTGAAACTCTCACACGAGAGTGGAGCACGCGAGCTTCCTGGGGTCCCACATCGCCGGCAGCAGAAACCTCCGCCCGGTCACCCCGTTCGCGTTGTAGCTCGCCCCGCTGCTCTCATCCACCAACGTCTTCCCGGGGTACCCCGGATACGCGCCCGACCCGAATATCCCCGTGCAGGCCGACACGGCCTCCAGCGGTGCGGTCGGCGGCCCCATGAAGTACCCGTCGTCGAACGGGTTCGTCACCGTGCCGGCCAGCAGCGTCGCCAGGTTGATCACCATCCCGTCCACGCCCACGTCCCCGTTCGGCGCGACCAGCGGTGGATCCTGGGGGCCCATCAGCGGCTGGTGGAAGGGCCACGCGCACGTGCCCGGGCACTGCGTCTCAGAGTTCCCCACCCAAATGTACGGAACTCTGACCCTCCCCTGTTTCCCACTCGTCGTCCCGTGCGTGCCGCAGAATCTGCAGAACCCGTCAACCAGCACATCCCTATCCGTCAGAACCACCGTGATCGACTTCCCGTCCCCGACGCCGCTCGACAGCGCCACAAGGTGCCGCTCGGTTAGCAGCGTCTTCCCGTAGCCCCGTTTGAACACGTGCCTCCCGAGCTTGACCTTGGTGGCGCCCGTGGCGTAGTTCTCGGTGGTCTTCCACCAGGTGGCGGCGGAGGGAGGTTTAAAGGGCTTCTGGGGATTCGAGTTCAGCGACTGTAAGAAGTCGAGAATGATGGCTCGCTGCGCGGCGGAGAAGTTTCCCACCCAGACAAAGTTGAGCGTGATTTCGCCCTTCAGCAGTGGGCCCTTGTGGTATTTGAGGATCAGGGGCTGCTGCCTGACCAGGGAGGCCAGCGCGCGGCCGATTGCGGCGGCGGGAGCGGCGGAGAGGACGGCGGAGGTGGCGAGTAGAAAACAGAGGATGGCGTTTTGGTAAATAGTTGCCATTTTGAGGCGTTTTGTTGTATTTTAGCGAAGATGATGGAGAGGAGGGTGCGGGTTTTATATGCAGTGGAGGAGAGACAGCTGGGAGTTGGGAGGCAGATCACGTCAGAGATTGACACGTGGAAGGTGATTATTGGTTGGGGACTGAAGCGCTCTTGATCGAAACGACACTGTTTTTTAGCTATCCAGAAACTCGACATTTTTTTGGTTCATAACATTATAAATGACCGTGAGTGATCAAGAGGCCTCATGCGCATGGCTCGGTGATTATTTAGAAAACAATCTCAATTATGTATAATTAAATTTTATTTAATTGTGGTCAGAATTATTATGATTTTTAAAAAAAATATAATGAAAAAATTAGACAGATTTTTTAAAATAAAATTTATTATTACATTCATAAATTAATATTATTATAAAATTTAAATTTGTGTACAAAAATTACGTCGTTTGATTATGAAAATAAGTAATATCATTTTGCGTACATAAACAAACCGACGTGTTTTCATACTCAAGCATTCATAATCCTCGTCAAATTTAATAAGATCAATTATAAATAAGAAATCAAACAAACTTATCTTAAACATCATCCAAAATTAGTTTAATTTTTTTCATCGCACCGTTTTTGAAAACTGTGATAGTTCACACCGTAATTGATTAGAAGGTGATATTTAAGGACCCCTTTTTAATTTTTTCCTTAAAACTTAAAATATTTTTCAATAAATAAATTTCAAAATATAAATTTTCCTGATGATTAAATGCGAAGATTAAAATTATAATTTGTTATATTTAGACATGTGAAAGAAGTGTGGGAAGATGATGGAGGATTGGATGGGGATAGCATAGTATGCAAGAGTATTACAGAGAGGACAAAGCTTCGTGTGGTCAACAATGGAGTGTAGTGCAAAATAGCGAGCCATAGAGATGGACCCATGTAATGCATTAGAGTGACGTCTAGAGATCAACAACTTGCCACTTTTATGCTTCACAATAATATTAAAAGGGGCTATAAATCAATACTATTTCTTCCCCAAACATTAAAAAAAAATATAGTGATGAAAAAAATAGGATTAGTGTAGGATCGTTATTTAAGATTAATTGGTTTTATTCATTAAATAGAATTAAAAAGACGTTCATTTTTATGTGAATGAAATCATTTAATTTGATGATAAAATGACCTAGTTTTTAGGCACTGGTCTGGTACATGTAATTATATTAATTTAGAAAAATAAATAAATTTTATTTTGAAAAAACTAGTTTAAAAATATTTTTCTTGCACCTTTTTTTACTATTCAGATACGAACCCTTTTCTGATTTTTCCCCTCTAAACTTTTTTTATCTTTGTGGGTTAGCTAAGTTGCTATTGATATTGGCCATCGAATTTAGATTAGGCTGATTTGAAATTTTTTATGCAATTCATCTCTGCCAAAAGAATATTATTCCCTAAATTCCAATTTTTCTTTAAACAAAAATGAAGCAAAATTGTTGCATGTGTGAACTTATCTATAGAGACTGACTCATAATTGGAGATGCGGTTCACAGCTAGCTGATATTAGGCGAGACAATCAGATCATACATCCACTTCAAAGAATTTAATCATGATCGAGTCCTTTATAATTTAATAGGACAGTTAGACTCGTTACGAGACAAATTTAGATTAAAAAAAATGAAGAAAAATTGTTGCATGTGTGAACTTGTATATAGAGACTGACTCAGTGTTGCAGATGCAGTTCGCATCTAGCTGATATTAGGCGAGACAATCAGATCATACATCCACTTCAAAGAATTTAAACATGATGTAGTCCTTTATAATTTAATATGACAATAGACTCGTTACGGGACAGATTTAGAATTTATCCAATATATTTTTGTTGATGTGTTATCAGTCGGATTTGAATCTGAGAAGATCAATCATGTTGATTGATAAACATATTTTAGTTTGGAATTTAATTTATATTAATACAGTTAGATTGTTAATTGAGTCTTTTTATTATTTAGATATATAAATGCATTCATCCATCTAATTGGGTGACAGCTTGAAAAGATTAATTTGTTGTTGGAGCTCTTAGCTACTCCTAGTTGACACCATTACTAGTAGCTACACAATAATGGTCGATGAGAGGTCAATAAACCAAAATTTGATAATTGAACCGTAAATGGACTGATTCGCAAATTAAATAAATCCCTAATGGTATGAATCGAAACCATCACTGTTTGAAATGTCAAATATGGTATGAGAAAGAAATATTAATTTGATTTTTTAAAATAAAATTTAGTGTTGAGTTATAAACTAATAATTTTATTATGGGAATTATACTTGTGTGTGGAGGTGGCTTCATTTTATCATCAAATTTAATGATATCGTTGAAATATATCGACATATTTTCTTACTCAATTAATTATATCAAACAAACTTTATACGATCAATTGTAAATAATGAATCAGACCAACTGATTATACATCAATCTTAATTAGTCAAGTTTTTTTCATCGAACCCTATTTTTTTTGTGTATTTTTCCCTGAACTTTAACTGTGTGAGAATTTGTATACAACTTACACTTATGATTTAATCTAAAAATTCATAATTAATGAAAATTTTGTTCATTTTTTAAATTGATGGATTAGGAGACCCAAGTAAAGTATGATTTAATCTCTTTGTATGCATAGTTTTATAATAAAAAGACTTTTATTCATATTTCTTTCAATATCAATTTCTCTTTATAATGTTTTTAGGTTTGAATTTTCTTGTTGTTCAACACTCGGACGCATGCCTCATATTTCAAATAATGTGAACCAGAGAAATACTGAGACCAAAAAATGGACCTAGCCCCACCAATAATATGAGCCATATTATTCAAACTTTTATCTCTTCAATTAATTTATGGCTAGATTTTTTTCTAACCATCAGGATATTGCAGCCTGATGGTGAAATGGATGAGAGATGATTTATGACAATTTTCATCTCTCTGAACTTTGAATTCCGACGGTCGAGTGTGTGCATTACAATTTATATTAACAAAATTTTTTTAAAAAAGTTTCTTTCTTAACTATATGCATCCATAACCACAATATTCGAATTTTATATGTGAAATTCTATGAAAAAGACTATATTCACCTCTAGTAACAAAAATAATAAAAATTCATTTTTCGTTTTTTCATCATCAGATCACGCATATTTAAAAATATTTCTTCACTCAGATATCTAATCATTTAAAATTCATACTCCAAATATGAAAATTATCAAAAATCACTCTCCATTCCATTACAATGCATAAGCTATGGACAAGTAGTGACAATTTATGACAAGTTGGGTGTGCAAATGGTTGGTAGTTTCAACTCTCTAGCTAGGGTTTACTTGGAGGCGTAAAAGCTTACTGTTGACCACCAGCTTCCAAGTGCACGCACAGAGATATGCAGTTGGCTATGCAAGTATGCAACAATGACACTTCGTGGTCGACATGATGAGTTTTAAATGCTCTCCATTTTATTTCTTGAATCCACGCTTCCTCTTCTCCCATTCCGGCTGACAAAACCGCTTATGCATAGATTTATAAAATTAGGAGTGTAATGATTCGATTGTCACTCGCTAGCTAAAAGATTATGAATGGTATTGACCCTCTGATCGAAAGTTTCAGATCGATGAGATAATCGATCAGATCATGTTATCTGATTCACATGGATAGTCGAATTGGCTGCGAGATCGGTTACCAAATCTGACTCCGTTGGGTCTCATTCGAATAATGCCTTCACCAATTTGACGCTAAAATTTGTTAATTATCGAATTTGACGCTAAGGTATGTGATCAAGTGTCGTCGCTTCTCTAGAAAAACAAAATTATTTAAAATTTTAAAACTTAAAAAGTTTTCAAAAAGATGAACCATAGTTAAAAACAAGATCCAATGCTGCCAAGCGATTGACAACCAATTAAAATGACGTAGTTTTAAATTTTAACAAATCAATCCCTAACTAACACATGTCTCACTAAAATTATTTAATTTTTATTCTTGTGTAAAACCAGCTAAATTTTACATAATACGATTATTGTTTTGTGTGTAATTACACTCGTTGCAAACTGACTTTGCTGCACTGGATATGTATCTTCATAATTATTGGCATTATTCAAAAATCGAGTTAAATTCAAACACCCTTTCTATAAAAACCGAGTTAAATTATTAAATTATTTTATACTTTTGAACACTATCATATATAACCTATAATAACTTGGGGGTTTATGACATTTTAATTTATATAAGTTTATATAATAGCGCATAGATTCTATAAAATAAGAAAAGTTCAACAAGGTCAACTACATCATATATACTATAAATAAATGAATCCAACGCGTGTAGACTATAGAGTATAGATAAATCAATCCTTCCACGCCAGCTAATTTATATTTTATTTAATTTTATTTAATTTTTTTATAATTTTTATTAGTATATAATGTCCATAGACAAGGCACACAAATTTGGCTATAGTTTCTTTTTGTCCCCACATAGATATCATGAAACAACGCGTATATTAACTAAATAAAAATAGTTAAAAGTTTGTAATAAATATGTTTAATAAACGTGTTTAGCTTTAGATGTGCGATGACGGATGTTCTTTATGTTGTACTGTATTTATTAAAACCTACGTTCATTTTGATGATTTAAATATTTCATTTTATATAAAATTCATGTAAATTTTAATGAAGAGTTCAGAACTTTAATAGCATAAAAATATGGGAAAATCGGATATAAGTTGACACTTCATATTCGTTAGGAAAGTAATTGTGTCAAATTACATAGTTTTATTAGTGTTTGTTTTATAAGTTTTAGAGTTCTAGCATGTTAAAATATTAGGATTAAAGGGTTTTACAGTTTTAAAATTTTCAAATTATAGGGTTTTGTGGGTTTAGGATTTTCTAGGGGTTTCATACCGTTAGAATTTATGGGGTTTATATTTTTTAATTTTTTAGGTTTTATTATACTTAGAACTATGTTATAAACATGTTAACACCTTAAAATGAAAAAAAGAGAGTAAATTTATGTTGTTTTGCCCAATTCCTTATTTAATTTATATAAGATGTCACCTTATTTCTAACAACCCCTAAAAATATACATTAAACTAAAGTGAATACATTTTAGTGGCAAATTAAATCTTTCAGATGGTGTTTAATGAACCTCATTTAGGAGATAAGAGAGGGAGAATAAAATTAAGCCTTGGGAGTGTTTAGATGGATTTGACAACCTTATTGTTTTTGCACTTATGTTTAGGTTTTCATTCTTTGTTTTTTAGATGGTAAGGATATTTTGGTTTTATTTATTTATTTTTCTCTTATTCATTCAAATTCTCCATAAATTTGAAAACATCCATTTTTTTCTTTTCTTTTCTCTCATCTCTTTCCCTTGGATTTTAGATTTTTTTCTTCTTATCAATTCTCTCAAAACTCAAAAATAAAACCTCAATCTTACCAACAAGATGTTGGTCTAATGGTTTATAGTGTTGTCTAACAACACCTGGTAAAGGGTTCGAGCCTGAAGTTGCACGTGAGCTGATCCGCAGTAAATACGGATGCCACTATCATTGTGAAGGGGGTATGCGGCCTCCGATCATCAGAATTTAAAAAAACCTCAAACTTGAAATGACAACCCATATTTAATATTCAGCTTTAGAATGGGGGAGAAGAGAAAAGAAAAGGAAAGAGGTGTTTTTGAATTTGTTTTTTAAAGAGGGACAAAACACGCATTTACTTTCCATCCGATTTGCGCGGATTTGGAAGAAAATGAAAGAATTCGTCATAAAATAACGATTCTACCCTCCCTCTTTTATATTTCTAAATTCTAAAAATTATTTTAATAATTTCATTATTTTTTATTCTTATCCTTCAAAATTACTCATAAATTCAGACATTTACGTTTTTTCTCACCCTCAAATAACGATTCAGACATAAAATAACGATTCTACCCTCCCTCTTTTTATTCTCATTTTTATTTTCTTCTAAATCCGTTCTTCCCCTCTCTCCCCAAACTAAATTGAAAAAATAAAATAAATTGGATGGCCCAAAAAGTGAGTGGCCCAAACCTCGAGTACCAGTAAGAAAACAGTCAACAAGGTCAATGCACTTCATCCCGATTGTTTGGGGCGAATTCAACAAGCGAGGATCTTCTTAATGGGAAGACACGCACACGTGGTCGGACCACTAATCTCAATGAAAAGATTAATCACGTGTCAAAGTTACGAAATTTTTGAAAAAATGTTATCGTGTCACACTGAAAAAATTATCACCTGACAGCAATTAGGCCTTACTTCCTCCGGATATACTCGTCGCGGAGTAATAAATCACGCGGATTAAGGAGATGATTGGTAACTATCTCTGATCTCTTACCTATTATGTGCCATTAATTAATTCCCTATTAATATAGACGGTTCTCCTTCCTTATTCTGATTTTACATGTTCTGTAACGCTCAACCTCGCGATCGCCATGGATAGATGATAGAAAACTTTCGATCTAGGATGGGTCAAATCGGCTTGATTTCGAGCCTCCGACACGCCTCGTCGATCGAGTATAAGGAGGTGAGCCGCGTGAACGTCTAAACGAAGGACACATTGCCACGATCCGCGAGTATGAGGGAAAGATATAGAGCGATCTCTAGTCAATATGCGAGAGGATTTTGAAGCTGCTAGATTGGAAGTTGATTGAATCAGTTTCGGTTGGGGATTCAAAGGTGTTTTTATTTGAAGATGAAGGAAGATAGTCTAAGAAAGGGGACTTTGATGGGAAGGGACGCCGCGGCGAGGAAGCGGGGGAGGGAGATGGAGGGGTCCGCTGACAAATGCCCTTTGTTGAAAGAGAAAAGCATGAGCTTGAAGGTGCCGAGCCAGGCTCATAAATTTCTTTCTGTAAATTTAAAAAATAAATACTTAATATTATATGAAAATCTGAATAATCATAATCTGAGTCATAACTCATAATGCTAGACTTTTGAATCCAACCGAAAATACAATCTAATATGAATCGATCTTAAAATTCTACTAATTAAACAATAATTAACTGACAATAATTTACTGAACATACTATGCCCTTACAGTGCTTTAGATAGCAAAATTTCATTCACCAGTTTTTTGAAATTCATGGTTGAAGAACCAGTCGGACTCACTGCATCCTCGGCCAAGCTCTTCCAGTACGCGGCTTTGCTCCTCATGGCCTTCCCCTTGTCACCCGCCATCACCTCCCTGACCAGCTTCTCAACCTCACCCCTCTCCGCATCCGCACCCATCTCCACTCCGACGCCCCATCTGCCGCAAGAGAACCAACAGTTGGTCTGCTGGTCGGCGCCGAACGGCCAGCAGATCATAGGGACTCCCGCAGCCAGGCTCTCTACAGTCGAGTTCCACCCGCAGTGCGTCAGGAAACCGCCCACGGCTGGGTGCCCGAGCACCTCCTCCTGGGGGCACCACCCCGCCAGCAGGCCCCTCTCCTTAACCTCCTCCGCAAACTCACTCGGTAAAACGGCTGCGTCACCTGTGACCAAATCCTCCCTGATGATCCAGAGAAAATGTGACCCGCTGTTCGCCAAGCCCCACGCGAACTCGATCAGCTGCTGCGGGGACATGACGGCGAGGCTTCCGTAGTTGACGTAGATGACGGAAGCCGCAGCTTTGGAGCTCAGCCAGGGGAGGCACTCCGGCTCTTCTCTCCAGAGACTCGACCCGATCGAATGCAGGGGTGAGCTCCTGGGGATTGCTCGGGTGATCGCCAGATGGAGAGGGCCGACTGGGAGGACGTTTTTGTATATCTTGCGCAGGCCCTCGATGACGTCTGGCTCGAGAGCGTCGAGAGTGTTGAGAATGACGGCGCTTGCTTTGAAGGCTCCGATGTTCTCTTGCCTGACGAACTTGAAAAAGATGTCGTCGCAGCTGGTTGCGCGTAGAAGCGTTGGAAGGTCTTTGAGGCGGATGCCTTTCATCCCGGGTATGAAGTCTACTGTGGTCCTCTCTAGATGCCCGTTTGTCAGTTGGCTCTCTGCATAACATATCAGTGTACGCTGGTGAGTGGTGAGTGAGAAAATCAAACGATTATGAGCGTTATGTGGACCTAACCGACATATTATAGAGGTTTATTTGAGGGTGCGGTTAAAACTTGTTTACTTGGTTTGGTTTCACACTTAAAATTTGTTCCAACACATTAAATTACTTTTGTGGTTTCACATTTGAAATTAACAATAATAAGTGAGATAGTCTAACTATACTTTAAGTACATTTTTATGAACCTCGTATGGACGTAACTGACACAATATACTGATTTATCTAGCAGCTAAAATTTGTTTTAATATTATGTTAATATAATTGGTTTCATACTCAAAATCAATTAACAATGAATTAGAGAGTTGAACTATATTCAAGTGCATTTGTATTAGACTCATGAGGACATACATATCCAACACGTTAAATCGGTTTATCTAAATGGTTCCACAACCAAAACCAATTGATAATGAGCCAGTAAAAAGTCCAACTATACTTTAGATGCATTTATATGACCCTCATGCTAACGTAACAACACTTTATACCAATTTATTCAGATGTAAGTTTAAAATCCGTTTTGATATCATTATATTATAATTGGTTTCAAACTCAAAATCATTTAGTTCGTCTACTTTTATGTGTATGTTTGGTTACGAAAAATTTGATGGAAAAAAAATTAAGTGAAATTGAAAATAAATTTATTTCGTAAGGAATTCTCTTGCTCTCTCAATTTCATTTCCACCAAATTTTCTCTTAACCAAAGACAACCTTAATTTATTTTTAGAGTACTACCTTGGAGGGGAATGAGACCTCTATCGACGAGGGTATCCAGATGAGCGCTCGCTGAGATTGCGCCTACACCGATCGCCCACTGCAGCACGAGAGGCACCCCGAGCTCCTCCGCGGCCCCTGCCGCGCATGTCATCACACCATCCGCCACCACGCACGTCACCGGCGGTGCCAGCTCAGGCAAGGCCACCGACCTTTCTTGCAGCTTAGCTACCAAACTTCGCAGCGCGACTGAGCAGTTCCTACTCGTGGACTCGCACAGGGACGCCATGTCTTTCGCAACATCACCGCTGGCGGACAATAGCTCGTCAGGCACGGTCTCGAACCTGAAACCGGGTAGCCCGCTGGGTCCAGGCCGGGAGTTGAGCAGGCGGAGATGGTTGCGTGCGGTGTTGACGAAGGTTATGTGGAAGCCGGAGTGGTGGAGGAGCTTGGCTAGCTGCAGCATCGGGTTGATGTGGCCCTGGAGTGGGAATGGGATGCATACTGCGTGCGGCTTCTGGTCGCTAACCGTCTCACTCGTCTCTTCTACCATTCTTTCTCCGCGTGAAAGACTTGTGCTGCTCAAGTAGATTCTCCTATGAAATTTGTGGTCGTGTGCTTTCCATTGACCCATTGAGTTTTATGGGGCATTTCAATCAACGTTAAAATGACCCACGTGATATCTTCCCGGCTCGTAAATTATTGGGTGCCCCGACATATGGGTCCTAAACAATCATTCATATTTACTATGTTCATCAAAGGAGGTTTTATATTTATCGGATGAAATGTTATGTTCATCAGATGAGCTGAATGTTCACCAGATGAGTTGTTATGTTCATCAGATGATATGCTCATCAGATGAGCTGTTATGTTCATCAGGTGAGCTTTTATGTTCATCAGATGAGTTGTTATATTCATCATATGAGCTGCTATGTTCATTAAATGAGTTGTCATGTTCATTAAATGAGTTGTCATGTTCATCAGAAGATATGTTATATCACCAGATAAGCTGCTATGTGCTATGTTCATCAGATTTATAAAATAGTGAAGTATTTTAATGAAAACAAAATAAAACAACATCGTTTTCGAGCGAGAACACCCATCTAGATGGATGCTCTCGGTCCACCCATGAGTCATTGGTTCCCGGCTAGTAGTACAGTTCAATTTGGTCTCTATTTGGGTTAAAGAAAAATGGAGGAAAATCAAAATATGACGCAAATATGAGAAGTATTTTTTGTTTTGGTTTGATTTAGAAAAAGTTAAAAGGAGAAAAAAAATTATATGGGAAATTGGAAGAAACATTTGATCAAAATAAATATTATTTTAATACCTTCCTGTAAATTTTCTTCCACTAATCATACATGAGGAAAAAGTGATGAGTTTCATAGAAAATTTATTATAAGGCTTAGATTTGTGTGCGAAAATTTATTAATACTACAAATTGAATTGAATCAAACCATGTAATTTAATTCGGCGCTATTTAAGTTTTACTACTCTATTTATTAAATATGAGATTTATTATAAAATACTAAATTTTATTAGACATAAAATTAAATTTATATATAATTAAAATATGAGAAACAGTTCGATTTAATTTAATTTAATTTTAGTTGGAAATTTTTCAAAATTCCAAACCTTTCCATTCGGTTCAATTTATCTTTATCTGGTGCAAGTCGCGCTCTTTTCTCGTTGGATGTTTATGGTTCCTAAAAATCGGCCGCTTGGTTTTCAACGAGAGCGAAGCGACTCGGCGGCTCCGAATATCGGCCGTGGAAGCATCGCAAGAGGCGTTGAGTGACGACGCCGTTGCGGGCAGTGAGATTGGAGAGCGGCGGTCGTGAGGTGGGACGAGAATCGGCTGTTGAAGGATTTGATGAGGTCGAGTCCGCTGCATGATCCGGCGGAGGAGGCTGTTGTATATAATCCTTGGGTATATTTTATTGCCTTTACTTCGTATAGCAGTAGCGTAAAATTAGGTACATGACCGTTGTGTGGTTATGACGTATATTTGCTTTCCTTCCCTGCATTATTTTCTTTCCTTGTAATAGTCTATTTAAGCATAGCAATACAACCAGGAAAAGCAGTCAATTCTACAACACCAATTCCATTGTGTTTGTGTGTTGGCAGTGATCTCGCTAGCAGCGTGTGTCCGCTGTTTCTCTGGCGTGATTCTAACAAGTGGCATCTAGAGCTAATTCTATCCTCGGACCATGGGTGATGGGAGCAAGAAAGTTGATGGTGCTGTGATCCAGTGAGTGATTCGTGAGGTGGGGGGCAGGAATAGCTACCCCGTTCTCACCAAGACCAATTACTCCGACTGGGCGCTCATGATGAAGGTGAAGTTGAAGGCGAGGGCACTCTAAAAGGCCATCGAGAAGGGCACTACCGATGAGCAGGAAGACATGATGGCGCTCGATGCGCTTGTAAGCGCGGTCCCGCCCGAGATGGTGTCAACGATCGGCTCCAAGGAGACGGCAAAGGAGGCCTGGGACGCGATCGCCACCATGCGAATTGGGGATGATCGCGTGAAGAAAGCAACGGCGCAGCAAGTGCGTCGCAAGTTTGACCTCGCCACGTTCAACGATGGCGAGACCGTTGAAGAGTTTGCGCTACGTCTAAATGGCATGGCGGAGCACCTCACCACACTAGGGGATGAGGTGAAGGACAAGGAGATCGTAGCCAAGATGCTACGGAGCCTGCCCTCCCGTTTCAAGCAGATCTCGATCGCGATCAAGACGCTGCTTGATCCCTCCACCATGACGGTCGCCGATATCACTGGGTGACTGCAAAAGGCGGAGGAGGAGCTGGATGGACCGCCGGCGTCACTACAGCATGAGGGCAAGCTGTACCTCACTGAGGAAGAGTGGGACGCGCGGCGGAAGAAGCGCGAAGTGGAAAACAACTTCGGTGGCGGCTCAAGAGGTGGCGGCAGTGCGAACAGAGGAGGAGGCAGGCGCGGGCGCGGGCGCGCTGGCTCTTCGTCGGGTGGACTGTCGAACTCAAACGAGGCCACCAGTGACGAATGCTGGCGCTGTGGGAAGATGGGTCATTGGGCCCGTGATTGCCGGTCCAAATCCAAGAAGGAGCAGGTCCATGTCGTACAGGATGAAGAGGAGGCCTCGCTCTTGCTCGTGAATCTGTCCCCAACCCTAAAAACTTCGCCGCCGCCACATGTCCCAAGCACGCTGCCGGCTGGGTCGTCGACAGCAGTCTCGCTCCCACAAACTATCCCAATGCGGCATGGGGCAACGAAGGAGCATGGAAGGGGCGGAGCTGAGGCTTCAGCGGTGGAATCCACCTCTCCGATCGAGATCTGGGAGCAGAAGGTGTTTGCCCACCTTGGAGAAGAGAAGGAGCGGGAGGTAGGGACGTGGGTCCTGGACACCGGCGCCACCAATCACATATCCGGGTCCAGGGCCGCGTTCTCAAAGCTGGACTTGGCGGTGCTCGGCACAGTGCGGTTCGGCGACGACTCGGTGGCGCGGATCGACAGCCGGGGCACCGTCGTGTTCGTGTGGAAGAACGGCGAGCTCCGGTAGCTAGCGGGAGTCTACTTCATCCCTCGGCTAACAACCAACATCGTGAGTGTCGGGCAGCTCGACGAGGTCGGCTACAAGATCAACATCAATGTCGGGGTGATAAAGATCTGTGAACCCGGCGGTCAACTCCTGGCGAAGGTGAACCGGGCGGCCAACCGCTTGTACTTGCTTCACCTAAAGATGGCGAAGCCATCGTGCCTGGCGGTACGCGGGCGCGGCGACGAGGTGGCGTGACGCTGACATGAGCGTTCTGGGCACGTCAACATGGCGGCGCTCTGGAAGCTAGCTCGGGAGGAGCAGGTGCGCGGCCTGCCGGAGATAGGGCAGGTGGGGCAGCTGTGCGAGGCGAGCCAGGCCGGGAAGCAGCGGCGCACCTCGTTTCCGGCGCAGGCAGAGTATCGAGCCCGCCATAGGCTCGAGTTGGTGCACGGCGACCTTTGCGGGCCAATCTCACCAGCGACATCGAGAGGTAACAAGTACTTCCTACTGTTGGTGGACGACCTCAGCAGATACATGTGGGTAGCCGCGATCCCTTCAAAGGATCGTGCAGCAGCTGCCATCAAGAAGATCCGGGAACAAGCTGAAGGCGAGTCCAGCGCCAAGCTAAAGGTGCTCCGGACTGATCGCAGAGGCGAGTTCACCGCGACTGAGTTCGCAGAGTACTGCGCGGCTAAGGGCATTCATCGTCAGCACACAGTGCCTTACAGCCCACAGCAGAACGGTGTCGTGGAGCGCCGGAACGGCACGGTGGTGGCGACAGCAAGGAGCATGCTCAAGGCCAAGGGCCTGCCCGGATGGTTCTAGGGCAAGGCGGTGAGTACCGCCGTGTACTTGCTGAACAGATGCCTGACGAAAAGTGTTGATGGCATGACGCAGTTTGAGGCCTGGCACGGGAAGAAGCCGGCGGTGCACCATTTGAAGACTTTCGGCTGCATCGTCTACGTTCGGAATACGACGCCGCACCTCACCAAACTCGAGGATCGTGGCCGCAAGATGATCTTCATTAGCTACGAATGCGGGTCCAAGGCGTACCGCGCATACGACCCGACCACGAAGCGTGTCGTAGTGACACGCGACGTGGTGTTTGACGAGGACGCCCAGTGAGACTGGGGCAGTTGTGGTGACCACGTCAAGCCGAGCAGCAACAATGACATCTTCACGGTGGAGTATGCCATCGTGAACCAGGGAACTCCAGCGGGCGATCACATCGCTGAGGCTCCTGGAGGAGGAGAGGACGCCGGAGAGGCTACTGGGGCAGAGCAGGAACCCGGCTCACCGCACGGTGTCGACGATGACAACCTGGACGCCGACCACAACGAAGACGCTCCACTTCGGTACAACGACATCATCGGGCCAGCATCGCCGCGTGGGTTCGCGCCACGGGCATTGCTTGAGGAGCTGCACGCGGTAAGCTCCGACGAGTCTGCGTCCTTCGCTGAGGCGGAGCGCAGTCCAAGCCGGAGAAAGTCGATGATAGAGGAGATGACGGCGATCGAGGACAATGAGACATGGTCTCTCACCGACCTCCCACCGGGGCGCCGTGCAATCGGCCTGAAATGGGTCTTCAAAGTGAAGAGGGACGAACACAGCGCGGTGGCTAAGCACAAGGCACGCCTTGTCGTGAAAGGGTACGCACAACGCCGTGACATCGACTACGACGAGGTGTTCGCACCCTTCGCGCTGCTGGACTCAGTGCGCCTGCTCATCGCCCTCGCGGCGCACGAGGGGTGGGAGGTGCACCACATGGACGTCAAATCGGCGTTCTTGAATAGCGACATGCAGGAAGAGGTCTACGTCGAGCAACCGGCTGGTTTCGAGGTCGAGGGTAAGGAGCACAAGGTGCTCAAGCTGCGGAAAGCACTATATGGGCTACATCAAGCGCCGCGTGCGTGGAACGCAAAGCTGGACAAGACTCTGGTGTCTCTCGGCTTCACGAAGTGCCTGTCGGAGCACGCCATCTATGTCAGGCGGAACGGCGAGGCGCAGCTGGTGGTAGGCGTATACGTCGACGACCTTGTGATCACCGGCGCCAACTGCGAGGACATCAAGCATTTCAAGGAGGAGATGACATTGGCGTTCAAGATGAGCGATCTCGGCATGCTTCACTACTACCTCGGCATTGAAGTAAAACAGAGCGCGAGAGGAATCTCGCTGAGCCAGGGAGCTTATGCGGCCAAGCTTCAGGAGGGAAGCGGCATGGTGGAGTGCAACTCGGTCCAGACACCCATGGAGCCGAGGCTGAAGTTGAGCAAGCAGAGTGGGAAGCCGGCGGTTGATGCAACCGCATACATAAGCTTAGTCGAGAGCCTTAGGTATCTGGTGAACACCCGTCCCGACCTTGCTTTTTCTGTTGGCTACGTTAGTCGATTTTTGGAGGAGCCACGTGAGGATCATATGGCGGCGGTGAAGCATATCCTCCGATATGTGGTAGGGACCAAGAATTGGGGACTCTGGTATGACAGAAAGAAAGAGAAGGAGGCACAACTGACAGGCTTCAGCGACATCGATTATGCAGGGGATGTCGATGCTAGGAAGAGCACGACAGGGGTGATTTTCTTCCTCGGCAGCAGCCTGATCACCTGACAATCCAAGAAGCAGAAGGTGGTGGCTCAGTCCAGCTGCGAGGCGGAATACATAGCAGCTGCAAATGCTGCTTGTCAAGCACTGTGACTCAAGCGTGTGCTAGCAGAAGTGCAGAGAGCAGCGCAGAGTGCACCAGTGCTACGGGTGGACAACAAGTCTGCAATTGCGTTGATCAAGAACCCGGTACTCCACGGACAGTGCAAGCACATTGAGGTGAAGTATCATTTTGTCCGGGAGTCCGCTGAACAAGGCCTGATCAAAGTGGATTTCATTCGAAGTGAAGAACAGCTCGGCGACATTCTGACCAAGTCACTCGGTAAAGTCAAGTTTCACGAGTTGCGCTCCAAAATCGGCCTGTTTGAAGTTTGTAACTCGCGCTCCAAGGATTAGGAGGAGATTGTTGTATATAATCTTTGAGTATATTTTATTGCCTTTACTTAGTATAGCAGTAGCGTAAAATTAGGTACATGACCGTTGTGCGGTTATGATGTATGTTTGCTTTCCTTCCCTGCATTATTTTCTTTCCTTGTAATAGTCTATTTAAACATAGCAATACAACCAGGAAAAGCACCAATTCCACTGTGTTTTTGTGTGTTGGCAGTGATCTCGCCAGCAGCGTGTGTCCGCTGTTTCTCTAGCGCGATTCTAACAGAGGCGAGAGTGAGGTGGTGGAGAGGAAGAGAGGAGGCAGGGATGGGGCGGAGGTGGTTGGTGATGAGATTGTGAAAAGGAATGGAGTTGTGGTGGACTTGGCTGAGCCTGAGCTGGGGAATGGGCGAGTGAAGAGGACAGTTGGTTGCAGTGTGAAGAGGAGTGTTTAGGTTCTTGTGGGGTTTAGATGGTGAATGGGCGAGTGGGAGGAGGAAGAGGCGAACAATTGATGCTTGTGAGTTGGTGGATCATTTACCATTGAAATGGAAGCTTTTGCTAGCACTCAGGCGGAGAGAGGTTCGTATTTTGGTTTGCATCTGGTGTTACATGAGGTCCTTTTGTTCCGAGTTCTTTCTTTGTTTGGTGCTTTGCTGTTTTTGATTGTCCATGTCGGTGAGGTGACACAGCATAACCAGATATATGTGCGGAATGTGATCAAATGCTTCTTCTTCTTTTATTTTAGTTTTAAGGGAATTAAGAGACGAGAATGGGAAAGCAGGTTTTAGAGACTCGAGACACTGAGGAAGATCTTGATAATCAGCTTACATTCGACAGAAACAACATTTTGGTTACTGAAATATTTTTCAGACACTTCCGTAGTTGCTAATCCATTGGACAATACGGTATCTGTTGCTGGTGATTTTAAAAATCCGGCTGCACAGCATTCCAAAGTTCTTGAAAGCCAGATACAAGATCTTAGCGGCAAAGATGAAAAGATTGCCTGGGAAAATATAAGTCCAACTCAAATGGCGAATTCCGAACATCCTACTATACATGACAAGGAAATATACGAAAAGGGAAGCAACCTGCAAAATAGTGTGGAAACTGAAAACTGCAAGTGAGATGCAAAACAAACACTGATACTAAGATGAGGCAGATTCTCGAACAAACTGTCACTGTGATGACATCCGATGATATAATATCATTTGGCTATTTCGGCAATTCAGAAAATCTTGCTGAGGTATGTATTGTCCTTAAGATTGGAAGGCTGGAGCTTTGAGTTGGCATGGAGAAGAATCAACTAGTTTGACACCTCATGACATTGAACCTTTAAAAGTTCAGCTTTTGGTTGAGAGATAGTTGAGGATGGAAAACTAAATGGAAAAATAGGAAGGAAAATTTATTCCAACTAAAGAGTGTTATAATTTTCTACAAATTTTTCCACCCCTAACCAAACAAACAAAGGGGAAATAGAATGGATTCCGTAGGAAATTCACTTTTCCTTTCCCTCAAATCTTCCTCCAAACCAAACACAGCCTTATAGTTGTGAGTAACCATGTGAATCTGATTCATTGAACGTGAACTTTGCTGAAGTCTGCGAATATTTTACTGTACACATGTCATGCTGGGCTTCCTTATTCCATTGGTCTAAAGTCGCCGCAATAGGCCAGCTTATTTGCACTGTTATGTTCATGAAATCTTATTTTGATTTGTCTCTTCGTCTTTGCAGTAGTTTGCTGAGATGCCAAGCTACTCATGAAGCATCTGCCCATGCCATTCTCGACATTTTCGTGCTTAAAAGTCTTTGATAGAATGCAAGACGGTAAATCTTGCCGCATAAGGTGACCCCATAACATTCACCAGAACTGGTTGGGCCAGTGTAGAATTGTCGGATCCACACTCAAAACCAATTGGCAATGAGTGGGGGAGCCCAACTATATATGAGGATCAATCTTGAGCTCAACTTGGGCGATGTGGGATAATACCACTTAATATGCTCAACACTCCCCCTCACTTGCGAGGACCTTCGTTAACCTCGACAAGTGGGACATCATGCGGAGCTAGTTAACCGTCACAGGCATGTTCTAAGAGTGCGGCCAAAACCCGCTCTGATACCATGTAGAATTGTCGGATCCACACTCAAAACCAATTGGCAATGAGTGGGGGAGCCCAACTATATATGAGGATCAATCTTGAGCTCAACTTGGGCGATGTGAGATAATACCACTTAATATGCTCAACAGCCAGCAAATGGTGAACAGATGATACTTTCTAAATGGAATGTTTCTGGAAGATTTTATTACAAACATGAAAAGTTGAGAGCAATAAGGAAAGCCCATTTTGAAGATGTTCTGTTGATGTTTCAAACTTGACGTATACGCTCAGAATGCGGGCATAGTGACACAAGAATGCAAATAGAAGGTTGTTTGCTAGTACGAAATTTAGAAGTCTTTAGTGCGGCGGATACCAGAATAAAGGCCCCGGCATCTGATTCTACACAAAATTTGCAGAATAATACACAGATTTGTGATAAGCATCTGTGACTTTATCATGGTCAATTTTCAGCTATTTGTATGTCGGGCTGAGACACTTTTCACCTCTCTTATAAAGGTATATTGGCAAATTTTTATGCTTAAACAAGGGTGATATAATTTGTGAAAATCGGAATTAGTTCTGTTTCTGTAGAGTGATTATTTTATGATTTAAATGCTCACAAATATGATTTTATTGAATCCATGTGCAGTTGTATGTACAGATGCTGCACGGATACGGGACAGGTAGGAAAATGTGAATTTTAAAAGGGATAAAACACAAAAGGGGCCCTGAACTACCGCCGTTTACCCAATTGCGGTCAGAACTATCATGATTTCCAAAAAGGGTGCGATGAAAAAAAAAATTAAATTGATTTTTAAAATAAAATTCATCATTACATTCCAAAACTAATATTGTTACAAGACTTAAATTTGTGTGTGAAAATTATATCGTTTGGTTATTAAAATAAATAATATCGTTTTAAGCACATAAAGAAAATGACGTTTTTTGATAACCAAACAATGTAATTTTCACACACAAATCTAAACCTTATAATAATATTAGTTTTGGAAAGTAATGGTACATTTTATTTTAGAAAAGCAGTTCAATTTTTTTTTCATCGCACCCTTTTTGGAAATCGTGGTAGTTCTGACCGCAATTGGGTAAGTGAAGATAGTTCAGGGCCCCTTTTGGGTTTTTCCCCATTTTAAAATTATTAGGAATAGGGCTGTAAATTCGCTTAATAACCGATCGAATTTCTTATTCGGTTAACCGAACCGATTAATCGACCGGAAACTTGCTTAACCGTTAACTGAACTGAATTTTGGTTAATTTAACCGATTAATTGAAAATTCAGTTAAATTAACCGTAATTTTAATCGAATTTTGGTTAAGTGGTTAATTTAATCAAATTAACCGAATTTTTGACCGAATCAGAAAAGAAAATATCTGCTAATAATTTTTACAACCAAAATAAATTTACAATCATGATGATTTAAGCATCAAAACAAAATTAGACAACTAGCATTGATTGATGGATGTCTGTTTGTCACTAGCTCATGGAATCATCCTGAGGAATCGACAGGAGGTACTCCGCAAATATGACTTTCCAAAAAATAACCTGTAAGCAACAGTTTAGGAATATACAAAAACGGTTGGTAAATTTCTTAAACAAATATTATTTTTACTTGTAAGTTGAGAAATTCACAAATAATGAAATATTTATGAGCTAAAATGGAATAGAAATATTATAGTTCTTATATATAGACATCCAACAAAGATATTTAAGCAAGTTTTTTAGGTATTTCAAATATACAATTAGCAATTTTAAGCTTTGTGAAGTTTTTTCAAGTTTCTTGAATTTTTTCCGTTCTAGAAACAGGACGTACACTCTCTAGGAGTTTCTGTGTCACATAGTTACAGTAATATTCTTATGAGAGGCCTTTATTAATGGTGGAACACATTTGATTGTTCTTATAATCTGCAACAAGTTGTTCCTAAGCTTGATATTTGAACCGTGATGTTTCCACAGAGGCGATTTCAGAAGAGAAACTCGTCTCTCTTTTGCCGCCATTGTTCTCGTCTTCTCGAAGCGCCGGCAGCAGGAAAGCTGGTCCGCTGTGCGTTCTGCCACAGCATGATTTCAGTTCCTGAGACTGGGAAAATTAGTTACCCGATTCAGAAAACCAGCTTTACAAAATTGAAGTACAAACTATCGCCAGATGATGGCAGCAGAGGCTACGAGACCCTCAATGCAGGTGATCCGTTTTCGTCAAACGTCCATCATAAGAAGAAGGCATTTCTCTGCGGGGTCACTTACAGGAAGCAGAAGTACACGCTCCGAGGAACCGTCAACGATGTGAAGAGCATGAGGGCTCTGCTCACTGACAAGTTCAACTTCCCCGCAGAAGGGATCCTCGTTCTCACAGGTACTCTCACAGCTTCATTTTTGTCTGAAATGACTCTATGGCGCTAATTCAATGCTTATGCAGAAATGGAGACCAGACCCAGATACACACCCACCAAGGAAAACATGCGAAGGGCCCTGAATTGGCTGGTGAGCAACATGAGACCAGGCGATTCGCTGGTGTTCTACTACTCCGGGCATGGTCTTAGGCAGCTGGATTTTGAGAACGACGAGCTGGATGGCTTTGACGAGACTCTCTGCCCGGTGGACTTCAAGACAACAGGAATGATTCTGGACAATGAGATCAATACCACCATCGTCCATCCTCTTCCTAAAGGCGTCCGTCTCCACGCCTTCGTCGATTCTTGCCACAGCGGGACTATACTCGACCTGCCAAATGTCTACGACAGGCAAAAGTAAGTGTGGATTCACCCAACTGTACTTAGGATCCAGTCATGTACAGTTGCCGGTATTAAGCAGTTCGGTTCAAACTTGCTGTCAATACGCAGGGGGTGGATTGATAACACACCGCCATCGCGAGCTAATAAGAACACAAAGGGTGGATTTGCTGTCTCTCTCAGTGCCTGTGCCGACAAACAGATTGCAGCCGACACTACTGTAAGTCAGCTAATCCTGCATCTGGCCAGCTTGAAAATTTCAAACTTCATCTTGAATGAAAGAAAATGTTCAACTAAAATCGCAGGCTTTTACCGGAAAGGAAATGAGAGGGGCCTTGACATGGAGCCTGGTAAATGCCTTGTCACAAAGACCAAATCCAACCTATGAAGAGTTGCTGGAATACACAGTAGAGGCCATCGAAAGAGCTAACAGGTCTTCCAACAACTGCAGCGAGATTCTAAAGAAAGTCTTCCGCGGCAAGATTGT
>NQLW01000607.1:283211-319681 GCA_002312845.1 Kalanchoe fedtschenkoi
AAAAAAAAAAAAAAAGGAAAAATCTTGTGGCAAAAAAGGGGTCGAAATTGGGGGTTTGAAGTGAGGAAGAAATTGGGTGAGATCTCAAAGACAAAGCTTGTTGTCCTTGTTGACTTCTGGTGAGTCGTTGTTGTGATTCTTTGAGCTTGTGTAAAATCGGTCGGATACGCACTCATCATATTAAATTAATTAAATTCCTATTAAAAATCATTGAAATTCTGATATTATATTACGGGAAAAGACATTGGTCGGCCCAATGATTCGGTTTGAGAAAAATTAAAAATCGAACTAAATTATTAGTTACCTCTTTTTAAAATATGAAACTATAAATCGGACGATTTTTTAAAATTTGAAACCAAATCGAACCGGACCGAACCGAATCGCCCGGGAGCGTCGTACGGACAGACACCCGGGCGTATCCTATTTTGTTATACGAGTAAAGGCACCCGTTGTCCCGACGGTTCGGTGCGAGAAAAATTAAAAATTGAACCAAATTATTAGTCATCCTTTTTTAAAATATGAAACTGTAAACCAAATAATTTTTTAAAATTTGAAATCGAACCGAACTGCCCGGGAGCGGACGGACAGACACCCGAAATCCTCTTCTGTTATACATATAGATATTAATTAATTTAATACTCATAATCAAAGGACAGTCAACACAAATAGTAAAAGAAATCTAAAGGGTTTGGTGGATGAATTTGAGATAATTTTTCACATCTTTATTAATGCGGTAACAAATTTTTATATAAATAGTTAAGAAAATAATAAAAAAAAGCACACTTATTTACTAAATTCGGTGCTTATTTACTAAAATGTCTCTAATTTTCGGACAGTTATCCTTTTTCATATCCGAAAACTCTTCGATTTCCCCAAAAATTTCCGACCAAATCAAGAGGAGATGTAAGTTGATGTCACGCCGGAGTTGAGTATATGCTGCCTAAAAACTCGGATAAAATCGAACAGGTGCAAAGCCATAAAAACTAGCACAGAGTAATGAATTGTTAACTTCTCAGACCGTCGAAAAGAATAACACTTGTTGACTGCGTAGGGTGTCGTCCATATAGCCTGAAATGTGATTTGGGATTCTTGAGGTCGATGTGTGGCGTTTAGGATCAGACCATGTAGGTCATGCCGACTTGCATCAGATTCGAGTGAGGGACGCTCAGGTTGGCCACGCCGCGCCTGCAGTTCTTCCGCAAGAAGGCGTAGAAGTAATTGATGACCAGCTTTTTGATGAACCACGAATCTTTCCTCGCCCTGATGTCGCCGTGGCCCAGGAGGTAGACCACGCCCGACTCCTTGGCTTTGCGTATGAAGGAGAGCTCGCGCTCCAGGCTCTGCTCCGGATCAGTGGCTGATAGGTCCGGGGAGGGCGGCTCCTCTGGTATGGCAGCTGACGACGTGCTCGCTTGGCCGTTTGTTGGAGCGTTGAGGACGGTGTAGTCGGCAAGGAGAGGGACGCCGAGTGAGTAGACGCTGCCGTTGGGAGCCACGAGGACCCGCGAGGCGAACTCGGCCTCAGAATCCGAGTCTCCGTCCCCGTCGCTCTCCAGTGATCTTTCCTGCGCTTCCCGCCTGATGAACTTCTCGAGGCTCTCGATCAGGAGCTGCTCGAAAGTCTGGTGGTTCTCCTTCCGCACATCTTTATAACCATACCTGTTAAATTAGCGAAATCAGCGAAAGAGAGAAAAAAAAAACGGACTCCGGCCAGTTACCTTAAGCTTACCTGGCGATGCATCGGAAAATGTGGTAGCTTTTCGGGCAGACCCGTCGGAAGAGGAACCGCTCGCTCTGGGGCACGACCGGAACCTGCACGTACTTGATGCACACGAATATGATCATGGAGTGGATTGCCGGCAGAGTGGTCAAGAAATGACCGAATATCGCCGGTGTTCCTTTCACCAGCTCGTTGTACAGCAGTCCGATCCCGGGAGCTCGTATAGTCCCCAAATTCGGCCCCAGCTCCCGCAGCAAATCCGTCGACATCTTCTGCTTCACCTCAGTTTCGTACTTGAGCTTGCTACCGTAGTTCCAGACGAGCATGATGAAAAACATTATAACGGCGAAGACCAGTATAATCCAACTGCCGTCTGTTATGCTCCACAGAACGGACGAGAAGAAGGTGATTTCAATTCCCAAGAAAAACACGAGAAATGTCAGCACGATGACGATGTGTATCTGCCATATGAGAAGCATGACGAGCGTAACAAGGATGGTCGTCATCATCATCACCCCGAGCTCTGCGATGCCTGCAAGCGCAAAAATATTATCAAAAAAAAAGATCAGAATTATAGAAGTTAGATGTAAAAAGCGAAACATAAATACCATAAGCGTTTCCGATCTCGTCGATGCTTGAGATGGAGCAAACCAGCACGAGGCAGAGGACCAGGAGGAACCAGTTGATTACCGGGATGTAAATCTGGCCGATGAACTTGCGGGAGGTGTGGATGATTTTGAGGCGCGGGAAACAGCCGAGCGCCGTTGATTGTTTTATGCACGAGAACGTCGCTGTCGTCATTGTTCGGCTGGCAATCAAGGCAGCCACATTTGCGATGATAAATATAGGCCAGAAAGCACCGCCTACAGCCAAGCAAAAGCAAAATAAATTTGACCTCCATTTCGAGAGACCTTTTTTCGTAAGTTTCGGTTATCGAAGAACTTACTTGGTATAGATGAGAAGAACGCTTGCTCGGCATCGGCTTGATTTTCCATGAGATACGCGGCCTGCCCCAAGTATCCAAGGAGAAGACAGGGCAGAACCAGGAAGACAAACGTAAGCTGCCGTAGATTACAAAACACGATTAACGGAGTAACGGTTGCGTTAAAGCGAAAATCAAATTTTTTACCAAATTTTATTTAGAAAAAGAACACTGAGCGCACATTATATAAATAGTAAAAAAAAAAATTTTAAAAAAAATACCTGAATCGATCTCACGGAGAAATAGCATAGATCGGCAAACATCGCCTCAGAGCCTAGTTGGATCAACACGACATTGTTAATATTGCTACAAAGATAAATTGGATAAGTTGAGATGTGGTCCGTTAAATGGCATTTATACCTGTGGCACAAAGAAGGCAGCCTCCGAGCGATAACCAGGCCTTTGTCGAGTTCCTTTTGAAGAAATAGTAGATGTGGATCGGATTAAAAGCCTTCAGAACACTGGTGTCGTATTTCAGAAGGTTGTATATGCCGATGCCCGCCAAGGAGCAAAACCATACGAATAAAGCTGGACCGACGACTAGGCCCACTTTACTCGTACCGTATTTTTGAAGACTGAATAAAACCACGAGAAAGGCGACGGATATCATGACGACTTGATCTGCAAGGAGGACAAGGATGAATTGTAGCGTTAGAGTGGGGAAGACAAGTGACTGAAAAAAAAGGCAAATCTAGGGAGAAACGGTTCGTGATGTGAGTCTAGCAATTTTCAGTTAAGAATTACGATCTCAGCGAGAAGAAATTATGTTAAAAAATTGACGACATGGAAATCTAATGTCTTACCTTGCTCGACCGCACTTATACCAACTTTCAATCCACCGACAGCGGATATCACTGCGAATGAACGAAAGACATGAGGATGTGAGGCGGCCGGACATTTCCCAAACATAAATTTAATAAAAGAAGGAAAAATCACATGGAAATCGAAATAGGGAGACGAGCGACATAATAAACCTGACATTGCCGGCGTGACAACCCCATCAGCTATCACCATTGAAGTACCGGCAAGCACTAGCATCAGAAGAAGTCGCTTCAGCATCAGAGACGTCTCCAGACGCTCTTTGATTTTCAGTGATCGTTCAAGTTCCGCCGACGGAACCTTCAGCCTGAAGCTTGATATACGAACATCGGATGGTAGCTGGTTCGGGAGGAGACTAACTTTAGCGTGCCGACAGATCAATGAATATAGCGCAAACGTGCCGCCTGCCAAGGTTGCACAACAATCATAAAACACCAACCGAAGAGGGAAAATAAAAATGCAAAAAGGACTACCTTCGCCATCGTCATTAGCCCAGAGTACGACAAGAACGTATTTAACAAGCGGAATCAATATCATAGTATATAGCACTAGCGATAGCGCTCCTAGGACATCTTCACTTCCGTTAATCGGTGCCTTGCTGAACATCACGCTAAAAGTGTACAGCGGACTTGTCCCGACATCACCAAACACAACGCCTAACGTCTGTAAAGCCAGTATAGTTTTCCTTCCCATCGTATAATCCTGCAAAGCAGCCAAGGGAGTCCTCACACATCTAAAACAAACAGAGATAAGCATCACACACACTGATACGGAACAGGAAATCAGATCGTGATGAAAAACATCACTGGAAAATTTTGAAAGTGCATGCCTGACAAAAGTGCGAGGTGAAACAATAACAAAATTGGGCAGCAAAGAAATCACAGCCCAATTTGAAATATATTTTAAGGTACAATATCGCTCTTTAATCTTCAGTTCGTCTAACACACACGCTCGTAACCTGATGCAACCGAAAACTTCAGATAAAATAAAAACTCCAAACTTAAAATCCAAGGCGATTCATTACTAGTAAACCCGACTTAATAACGCACTACAAATCCATTTCTTTTTCTTCGGCAATATTCACAGCAACAGGCCTAACGGAAGTGAGAGGCTAAACTAACAAAAAATGCAATAGAGATTTATTTTGTTACGCAA
Organism: Kalanchoe fedtschenkoi; assembly: GCA_002312845.1. Classification (NCBI taxonomy): domain Eukaryota; kingdom Viridiplantae; phylum Streptophyta; class Magnoliopsida; order Saxifragales; family Crassulaceae; genus Kalanchoe; species Kalanchoe fedtschenkoi. The sequence continues at coordinate 287,888 of NQLW01000607.1, forward strand.
AAAAATTTTTCTTTGAGCTCACATGCGCTAATCTTAGGTTACTTTAACTAAAAACACAGACTCAATATACTCACAAGTGACTGCCTGAGGCTAGCTGCAAATTTAAGCTACCTAAATCACTCTTGACTTACACGGGCGCTCTAGGAGCCAGAAAACACAGGAAGGTCACAGGTAGCCAGTTCGATTTGTCAACCTGGGAATCAATTTCACCAAACGGTAACCTAACCATCTACAAACACTTACAGCCTGATCCAATTTAGAACACCCAGATCGAAGCTCTGACCAAAAGAGATTCAAAATTTGTAAAACTGACCTCATACTCATGCCTCTGGGCGCCGGGGATCTCCAGCGCCTCCACGTCAAACGAATCAACCCTCGGCCCAGTCCTGATCAGCCGCTGCTCCACATTATCATCCTCCAGCTCGGAATCGACCCCCCCGCGCTCCGTCGAATCGTCCTCGTCCCCCTCGTCGATCGCCGACTCGTCGTCGTCCTGGAAAACCCACCTCGACTCCAGCGAATCCATCGACGCCAGGCCCCCCGTGCTCTCTCGCTCCGATCCCTCCTCCGCCATCGAAATCCCTGGCAATCAGCAGCTACGCCCGGCTCATTAAACCCTAATCGGACAAGATCGGATTTTGGGAAGAGGGTGAGAGACCCATGATCCGATTGGCGGAAAAGACGTAAGCTTGCAGAGGAAAAAATGGAGTCTGAGGTTGTCTGGAAACCGACCGGTGTTGGTGAATCAGAACCGCAAGGTGGATTTGCAGATTCCTTTTGTCCTCCTCACTGCCCCTACCTGGATGTGCAAGCTTGCCATTACAGAGTGTTTTATTATTAATCTTTATTTATCGTATTTTGTATGATGATAATAATAAAAAAACCACTAAATATAAAATAGGCTTTTTTGAAATACAAAATATAATTGTTTCATCTTCTGACAATTACGAAATTTAATTTATAAAGTGAATTTGTAATTATTCGACAGCTAAAAGTCTGTTGCTCAGAATTTAAATTGATTCATCTGTAATGTACTTCAGTTCAATTTTAATTTTTTTTTCTCGTACTAAAAATTATTTAATTTACTTTTATAATATTGATATTTTAATCAAGTGTGATTGAATTTCTCTACAGTGCAGGGTTTAGTCAATTTAGCTCACTCACCAGTCAACACCATTTTAACCCAAAAGAACAGAGCCTAAAAATGAATGTGTATGGGAATTTGGATTGGTCACTGGTGGGAGAAACTAGGAGTAATTTTCATTTAGATCTTTTTCCCATCCACCAGTCCACTTGATCTGTGCTTGAACTGGTGGTTCAGCTCTGTGTGTAGCCCAAGTGCTCAGCTGGTGAAAATCTGTGGGAAATTGTGAAAAACTAGACCCGGACTCTTCCAACATATTCACTCTGGTGTGGCATCATCAATGTTTGAACCAGAGACAACAACTCAGACAATCGCAGGATATGCAAGAGTAGCTATGAAGATTTTGAGAACATGTAAGGCTCATGTTGCTGGGAAGGGATGGATCTTTCCGATTTTGGTTGAGCATGTTTGGCACCAGAAGTCTCCGGCTTCCTGCATCACAAAGTCTTGTCATGCGATTGGATCCAACTAATCCAAATCCAGTAGATGTGATGTGTGACCTAATGTCGACATACTGATTACCGGATCACACCAGATAAAGTGCGTGGTGGCAGTGCCATTTTTATTATGAAGGCTCCACCAGACAAAAATAGGGTGCTTAAAAATCACTGGCTCAAGGAAAAAGTTTTATCATCACATGTCAGAAACTCAGAATGCAAGGAGATATAGGCGGAGAGGAAATACCAGTAGCAACATAGAACTCTATTCCTTTCCGCAAGACTTTAATTTCGCTACCTTGCATTGGAATCTCTTCATGTTTAGCACGCAGTTCTTCCATGTGCAGCTGGAACACCTCTGCCAAAGAGTATAATCAAGGACATGGACAATGGGCAGGAGTTGAAATATCAAGAATGTAAATTCTAAGATGTCAGGAGTTCAGTTTCACTATCTGGTTGTGTTCTCTAGCTCTCGTGAAACTTCTAATGATCGCAGTTCTGTGGCTTTCTGTGAGGCTTCAGCCTGTCTTTTCTCGGATCTCACACGGGCTGAGGCTGATATGGCAGCATCAAGCTCCCTTCTAAAGTCTCTACTCTCTGTTCAAGCGCCCAACCTCCCAAAAAAGTCATAAAAACTATCAACAAGCAGCAAAAATGCATCACACTTCACAGAGACATTCAGCTTGAGAACACCATTCAATTAACTCCCAGAAAGTTCACACAACTATAAATCTTGAGTGAAACCATTTTCACACAATAGCCTGAACATAAGAGTACGGACCAAATTAGATTACTTAAACTTTTAGCAACAATCAATCCCAGTGAATCATGATCATTTCTATTAGATATAAGCTCATATACTGGATAAAGAGTAGATGTCAGAGCGGAATCTTGCTATTAAGTGGCAAGGTGAGATTAAGTGGGCTTGGGGTGGCACGGTACGGTACAAATGTAATTCTGTAAAACTGTATCTAAGATTATTATTATCACCCTGTTTTCTCTTATTTCTTTACAGTTTATCACTTGTTTTAACCGACATAGATAAGTTGTCGAACCTCGTTAAATCTTGTGTTTTTTAATTTTCTTACTGTTTTTCACTTGTTTTAGCCTAATTCCTTAATAATTTCCTACACGACGATCTTATCAGTCACGTAGGAATCAAATTAGATTTTCCAAAGACGAATCTGGTAGCACTTAACTCAAATCCATCTCGAGTCTCCAAAAACATTTTATCAAGCAAACTCTACCAGCTGCACAGTCTACACTAAAACCTCATATTCAACTACATACACCCTTCCATCACAGCTCATCAGCAATTCAACTCAACTACATGAAAATGCCGCAGCAGTCCAGCACAGGTATCAGACACATCAAATTCAATCACTCTGAAACAAAAAAAATGCACAAAAATAATAAAGAAAATAAAATAAAATTCCATCTCGAACTCACCACAAGCTAAATTAGCTTCCAAATCCATAAAATCCAGAGAAAAATACTGAAAAAATAAAAAATAAATATTCTGCAGAAACTCAGCTGCGACAACGGACCTTGATGGTGCGAGCTTGTCCGGAACTGAGTGCGTTTATTGAAAGCTTTCTTCAGGAGCAATTTCTGCAGAGATTCCACATTCGAATCTGTCTCTTTCGGAGTCGCAATCGCTGCGATCCATCTCTCGGCTCTTCTCCCCTTCTCCTCCATCGTCGTCGATTTTCTCCTCGACTTATTTTCTTTTTACATTTTTTAATTATTTATTTATTTCTAATTCTAATCTAGCCCGCCATTGTTGCTTCTGATCTCAGCGAGCATGTCTTCTTATTGGGCCAGCTGCTACAGCCCGTTAATGACAAAAGACCCAACTGCGGGCAGTCCAATTCAACGGTCCAATATAATGGAAAGCGCAAATCAATGAAGCAATGTTCTTCACAACTTAAGTCGTCGCAAATATTGAACTTTCGTCGCTAAAGTTATAATTTCGTTGATGGTGTCTTCTCAGTGATACAAATATACCTATGTTTTCCCCTTCTCTTCCTTATTTTTGTTTGTGTTTCATTTTTCGTGTTTCATTTTATTTAAAAAATTATTTTAGTAATTTTAATACTTTATTTATTTTTAATCTTTCAAATCCATTTTGAATTCGAAAACACCTATTTTTCTTTACACTATCAAATTCTTCTTTTCTCCCAAATACTCTCTTTTTCATCTCTCCAAACACAGGAATAAAGCTTAAAGGTGATTGGTAATTCACAAGGAGAGAATTATACTAATTAGCAAAGCGATTATTGTCGCTCTTTTACGTATTTCGTTGCTAAAAGTGATAATATTGACATTCCAAGATATGATTTGAGGTTAATAATTTGTTTTTGAATGGACCATGAATGATGTAATACACAAGACATCATGGCACCAAAAGGGTTTAATATCTCGCTTTCCACCAAAGCAACCTAGGAACAAATTTTCATAGGAGTGCCTCAACCCTACATGTGTGATTTCATGTAGATAATCTGTCCCTTTTTCACAACTTCCATAATGCCCTACATGGTGCGAGGTTGATGGATTGAGTTTAATTAGTCAATGTTAACATCAAATTACAAAAATTTGAGATTTTTTCGTCAAAAATACATTTACACACAATAAATTTTTGTTGCTATCAATATCAGTATCAACAATAAAATTTGGATATCAAAAGTATTTTTTACTTTTTCGTATCTCAAATCAAACTCAAGATCAATAATATATAAGAAGTATCGACTGAATGATTATGTTGAATAACATAAATTAATTACTAAATGAATTTTCTCGGTAAATTAAACTAATGAAATTCATAATGTGTCACATTGTGTCAGTTGAAAAAAAACTAGTGCGTTAAACATTGAAAATTATCAATTGAACAAGTTTTATTGATAACAAGGTAGATAGGAGTATTTTGATTATTTTTCTTTGGGATACGAATAAGTTTTATTGGTAAAATAGGAGAACTGAACATCCTAGGTGACCATGATTCGAACTCTACTCCCTTTAAATTCTAAATTTATATACTTGATTATTGCATCCCATTCGATTGTCTGCACATATATTTTTAATTTTCTTCTGGAATTTGAAAAATTATATTCTTTTCGGACTATTTAAATTTTGAAAAGGGGTTCCACACATGTTTGGCTGCCAAATTTCTCGAGTATTTCCCATGTGTTAACACTAATTTGGTGAAGTCAGAATTCAAACCCGAAATCTAAACGAGATCAACTCTTCTACCAGAATATCAATTCCGATTTTTAATGATATGAATTGTGAGTGATAATTGGATTTTTTCTTCAACTTACCATCTTTAAGTTTTGTTATCTAATCTACCCTTTATTTTTCTTGAACTTCGATCCTACCCTACTAGAAGAAAATCACAGTTTTTCTATAAAAAAACTGCGGTTTCAAACCCGTGATTTTATTACCTCCGTTTGAAACAATGTTTTTTTTTAGAAAAATCACGGTTCACAATTGCGATTTTTTTCAAAAAACCGCGGTTTAAAACCGCATAAATAAAATCACCGGTTTGAAACCGCGGTTGTCTTGAGAAAAATCGCGGTTTATAGCTGCGGTTTTTCAAGTAGGGTAGAATAAAAAATAAATGAAAATAAAGGGTTAATTACATAAAAAAATATAGAAAAAGGATAGTTTGAAAAAAAAAATATGAAAATTGGTACTCTCACACTTGAAGACATGGGGCTTCTCATACTTCAAGAAACAATAGATCTCCATGGTGTCCACTCTCCACTATGTTGTCCCCTTTTCTTTTGTATGAAGCAAGTCTTTTTTTTTCACACTCTCTCAACCCTTCTCCATTCCCATCTATGTGGTGTGCCCAAAATTTACATGAATTAGTACATTACACTTGGGTCCACTCATGCCTTCATTTTGGTCCCATTTAATGCAATATCATACTTTTTTCAAGATTAATTGTTTCTTTTATGGAAACCAAATCACAATATTTCAAGCCCTATTTTATTTTGGCCCATTCAAATGAGTTAAAATGTGCATTTATATCAAATATATATATTTTATTTTATTTTAGGCCAAATCAATTCAATATGGCGAAAGTAATTACTTACTCTTAATTAATAATTACGCACATTCCTATTCACCTAATTCGAACCAAACAATCAACCACAAGGGTACATATTAATATATCAATTAACCACTTGTTGTCATAAAGTCACTTAATATTTGATTATTAGTTACCTAATTTGACATTTTTCTTAATTATTTCAGATCTTGATGAAGAGCATAACTATTAAAAATATTTATATTTTTATAAATAAAAGCTAAAAGTTCATAAGTATTCACATTTCTAAATAAAATCAGAAAACATTTATATCAATTTATGAATATGAACATCTATATCTGTATATGAGACTGATAATATTTTTATTTAAGTATTTTGATTATTTATATATTACAATAATTTACTTATAAATATAATAAAAAAATTATTTGTGGCCAAAATGAGTTTTGATTTTTTTTAACGTTTCACCTCGTTTATGTCTCCACAAGTAAAATAAATAAAAATTAAAAGAAAATATAAATACGCGAATATCTCAACTGTCCCCCGACTGGCTCAGCTTTTTGTGCGTTACGCATTGCAGAGAAGGCGGAGAGAGAAACTGAGAGAGAGAGAGAGAGCCAGAGAGACTGAGGGAGAGAGAGCTGAGAGACTGAGAGAGAAGTGAGTGTGCGAGCGCGCGTCTGTTCCTCTCCCGATCCCGGGTGATAATGGCGTGAGAAGGTACGTAACGGTCGCGATCGCAACAGCATCAGCCGTAGTAGCGGATGAAGGACAGCAGAAGTAGTAGCAGCCTGTCATCACTTCGTCTGCAGATTCGTCCCACATTCCTCCTCTGTACGTCTTATCCTCTTTGCATGTTTCACCGAATCATCACCGGTTTCCTATTTTTTCTATATCGCCGTCCGTCCGTTGATCCGCTCCTGATTCGCTTCGCAGATGTTGTTGATGTACTTTTTTGAACTTGATTTCTGATCGGTGTTGCTTTTATGATCCAGTTCGAGGCTGAGTCGTGTTGAGTTGATCGAGTGCGTGGATGAGTTTGAGTTTGCGGTGAGTTGATCGAGTTTGATTTGCTGTGTTGTTTGTGTGTTTATTTTGTTGTGGTGTGCGTGGTGTTGGATTTGGGAGAGATGACGAGGATGGCGGAGGAGGAGGGGAAGAGGAGTGAGGGTTTGGACGGAGTGCTGCACGGCGTCGATTTGGAGTCGCTTCTGGAGGAGATACCGGATAAGGTGGCGTGGATGGACTCGCAGCGTCGGAAGGAGGAGGAGTTGATTTGGAGTAGCGGTTGGGTTCAGGAGGTTGGTGTTGGTGGAGGCGATGGGGGTTTGGGGAGGAGTGGGGTTAGCAATGGTGGTGGTTTGTGTGATGTGTCTGGTGGTGATGATGATGCTGGCTTCAGATTTAGGAAGAGCTGGAAGTGTAATAGTAATGGAGTTAACTGCTGGTTTGAATCTCCTGATCATGGAATTTCTACTCAGTCTGATGGTTATGTGGGCGGTAATGGATCACCTGTTGGATGGGCTGGATATGGCTTTAGAGATGGTACTAGATCCCAAATGTTGGTTGGTGGTGGGGCTCTGTACTCTAGCTCTGTGTTTAAGCCGGGATTGGCGGATGGGAGGAGCATGAATGAGGGTTTTGGTGATGAGGAAGGGTTGTGTAGATATCTAAGTAGGATGGGTGTTAGAGATGATGGGGTCGATTATTTGAGTGAGTTCAACTGTAGGGGCGATCCATACGTCTTTAACGACAATTTTTTATCTGTGGCGAATGATGGGTATGGGGACTTCAGGAATGGGCTTGGTGGCAATGGAGTAGCTGCTGTGGCTGCTTTGCACAGTGGCGGCTATTCAGGCTTCGGAGGAGTTGGAGGAGGTGGTATCATGAATCCTGCATTGTCCAGGTTCCAGAAAGGGCATGTCTCGGATAACGTATTTCAGCCGCAGTTTTACACTAGGAGATCCTGTACTTCATTTCCAATGGGCTATAACACATTGCCCGTTGGGAGGCACAATGCAACTGAGCAAGTACCTTTTGATTATCACCCCGCAGGTCCGCTGTCGAATTTATCTAATACTTTCAGTGGGGTGTCAACTCCTGATGCTTTATACTCTGCGCAGAAGAGCGGGATGAACTTCAACCCCAGAGATGGGATTCTAGAAATGCCTAAACTGCAGGTGATGCATCAGAGGGACAATTTGAATTACAGCAGCGAGCTACGATATGGATTGACACCTTGCAATTCTAAATTGCCTTTGAATGCTAGAATTCCACGTGGTGGTATCCAGGATATAAACCGGGAGGGTAGCTTTATCCTGCAGGGAGAAGGTATGAGCCTGGTGAGTAACAGGAATGTTGAATGCTCGAGGAGGCGCATGAAAGGTTCGTACAATAAAGTTGGTGGTGTTATGCTAAAAGGGAAACACACGCATCATGATAGAAGGTTGAAAATGTTGGGAAGTTGTGAACGTAACGGAAACCAACAAATGGCTAGCTCTTTCGTGATTCCTCAAAAGATTGGCTCACTAGCAGAAGTTCAGGGGTATCTTTATTATGTAGCGAAAGACCAATCTGGTTGTAGGTTTTTACAAGACATCATTGAACAGCGTAACCTGCAAGCTATCCAAGTGATATTTGATGAGATCATCGAGCATATAGTTGAGCTTATGATCAACACCTTTGGAAACTATTTTATGCAGAAGTTGTTGGATGTCTGTACGGAGGAGCAAAGAACAAGGATTCTTCATGTGGTGACTAGGGAACCCGGGGAGTTTGTCCGAGTATCCGTGAATGACCATGGGTACGTTTGTGTATGCATTTTCATTCACCTGGTTTGCTATAATCTTATAACTTTGCTGATTTGTCGCAGCACTCGTGTAATTCAGAAGCTGATTGAGACGGTAACAACCAGTGAGCAAAAATTGAAAATCGTATCAGCCCTTGAACCTGGATTTTATACTCTGATCAAAGACTCAAATGGCACTCATGTTATTGATAGGTGCTTGCATTGCTTTACCAATGAAGACAACAAGGTACGTTGCTGGATTTTGAGTCTCAAGCATCACTAATGATATGGTTGTCTGCAGTTTCTCATAGACTTGGCATCATAAGTAACTTGTGGTTCTTTCACTATAAAGTCCGTGTTTCATAGCTATCTCTGTGCAATCCTGTCGGTACGTCGCCAAGCACAGGAGTAGTAGCTCCCTTTTCCCAACCTAAATTTATAGTGTACCAAACTCAAAGGGTCATAACACATAGGAACACAGGATTTATGTGCACACTTATAGTACTGCCTCTCTGTTTTTTTTCAAAGTGAATAATTTCCAGTACATAGTATAAATCCCTTCTGACTTGTTATTATTGGCTCTTTCTTTATGATCTGTGGTATTAACTCCACTTGGCAGTACAGAAAGTTCAGTCATATTTCATAGAAAATAACCTGGGAATTCGGTGGTTTGAATGTAAAAGGTTTGTCATTTAATTTGTTGTGTGTGGATATATTATGAAGATAGTGGTAAGGCTTCATTTTTATCTGATGGCCTCCAATAGTTCGTGGCAAAACACCCTTCACACCTTATTTTAGTAATGACTCATGAGTAATAAAATATCATTCGTCCACAACTGAGTTTCCCTTCAATTTTCAAGTACCAAGTTACTCTTAAATTCCCATGGGTCTTCGCACTATAATTCCATAAAAGAGCTGTGAATGGAAACGGTTCTCAGGCATGTGCTATTCTTATGGTGCTTGCCTCAGTGGGCTACTTCATCAATTAAGGAGTGGTCTGACAGTGTGCATTGCAGATCTTCAGGACAGATACTTAAATCACCATTTCATTTGCATGTTTTCACGCAAAGTCTTTTCATCATTTCTGTTTTTTGCTTCAACCCTACTTTTTGTGACACCATCCTCAACACTTCTGTATCTGCTTGCATTTCACAGTTCATATTTGTTGCTGCCATTGAGTGCTGTATTGACATTGCAACCGATCAATCTGGGTGCTTTGTGCTGCAAAAGTGCATTGGCCACTCAACTGGAGAGTATCGAGATAGATTGATAGCTGAAATCACCAACAATGCTTTTTTACTCGCTCAGGATGCATTTGGGTAATAAAGTGAAATTGTTTGTCTTGTTTCTTTTTATCCTATTCATTTTTAGTATTCTGAACTCAAATATCTCGACACATGATTCTTTGATACTCGAGGATCATGTCGAGATCAATTAGAAATTTGTTTTTCTAGCTCACACGACTATATCTCTTTCTGATTTTCCAGTTTCCACTCATATCTAACTCTTTTGATTCTGACAACTGGCTGCAGGAATTATGTCGTGCAGTTTATTTTAGACCTGAAAAATCCACGCTATACCTCAAGGCTGATTTCTCAGTTCCGCGGAAACTATGTCCGCCTAGCAATGCAGAAGTGCGGCAGCCATGTTGTAGAAAGATGTCTAAGCGTATTTAACAATCACAGCAAGTCACAAATTATCCACGAAATGCTCTCCTTCAACCATTTTGAGCAGCTGCTTCAGGACCCCCATGCCAACTATGTTATTCAAACCGCGCTACAGGTTTCAGAGGTAATCATTCCACTTCTCCATCCAACACTCATCTATCCGTTCCTTTCACCTTAAATATGCTCCGTGAAGACATGAACTGGTCTGATTATCAGACAAAATAAATCAGTTGTAATAATGCGCATTTCAATAAAATGCTGTAGAAACGCCATCTTCGAGCTTCTGCTTTCTTTTGCTGATTTCTCAGGTCCCAGACGCGCACTCAATTATATTTGTTACTGGGAGCGATTTTTTTTAAACATTTTTTTCTTTTTTTCTTAATTAAGCAGGGAGCTATTCATCATCAGTTGGTCCAGAAAATTGAGCAATACAGGTCAATCTCGCGCCACAGCCCTTACTCCAAGAGGATCTTCTCTTCGAAGAAGAAGAAGTGATCACATGTAAATCTCCCAGCTCCAAGAGGATACTTAGTCTGTTGTTGTTCAATTCTCATCAGCCGCTCCTGCCCACTTTCCACTTGCTGTTGTTCCATTCTCATTAGCCAGTCATGTCCGCGGCCCATTCCTGGTCCTCGAGACTTTTATATCTATGAACTCGCTGACTTAATCGCGCTGTTACCCTTTTCTAGCCGCCAAGCTGACCTGAGTCTGTCAAATTATGACCGTCTTTGAACGTCAGAAAGGCCATTTCAGTACAAGTTGATTCGGATTTTAGATCAAATGTAATGTTCTTGTCTTTGTTTATCCGAAATTCGGAACATAGTTTCAACTTTCAAGCATCTGATTTTCGTTCTGATTTCTATGGATTCGACGTAAATGCCTTAGTTGTCGTCACAGGAGTTAGTAACAGCATCTATGTATCTCATTCATCCGTTTCTGTGGATCAATTTGGTGGAAAAGATGTATGAGATGAAACTGAAGGGAATTTCCCTGCTGCCATATTTGAACAGTGGAAACTTAAAATGAATATTGACTCTCAAATTCGTCTTGTTCAAAAATGACGTCGTCTTGCTTTCAAAACAGCATTACGGCGCCGTGTTAGGTGCTGAAAGATAGAAGCTAGTGCGGTGACTGTATGTATGACAGCACATCAAACGCAACTATAAAACTAGCGGCTCAAACGCATTCCAGCTGAGCTCCATGCCGTCCTCAGGCTCCACCTTACCGCCACGTGACCCTCTATCCACGTGTCGAACATCCAACGATTATACTGATGAAGTGTCGAAATCCTTACCGTTACACAAATCGGATTTTCAAACCGTTCTCGTCCACAAATTTCGATATTATATTCACAGCTATCTCCGCCGTTGTCGTATTTGATCCTCTGCCACCTGTCGCTCTGACAGCCAATCTCGCGGAAAAAAAAAGCAATTTCCACAAAACAAATCCACAGTAAAAAAACATAAAATAAAAAAATAAATTTGCTTAGCAGTAAACGACTGCAGTCTAGAAGCTCCGGAAGGCTTCGTTTTGCTCTGCAGATCCGAATCGGCGCGATCGGCGCTCTATTTACACGCGAATTTCGCTTCCGTTCACTATCGGCGTCCTCGAATTCGGTTGCGGATTTGAGTTTGCGGTGAGAATTGGGGGGGTTTTATGTGTATGTGGTTTGAAATGATGGTTTTGTCGTATGGTTTGTGCTTCGATTTTGTGGTTTGGATGAGCTTGTGGTTGTTTGTTTCTGGTGGTGGGATTCTGATTGAGTTGAGCTGGAGTTTGTTTGATTAACTGGGAGTTGTTAATTGAGTTGATTGATATGTTGAAGATGATTTTAGTGTTTAATTGATTGTGAAATTGAGAAGAATTGTGTGTTTGACTGGAACTTATTAGAGCTTGTTTCTGGTTATATTTGTATCTTACTGTGACTGAAAATCGAAAAGGCCTTTAGTTATTATTGGCTTTGATTTTTGAGTTGTAGGTGAAAGTTGGTTTTTTATTGAATAGTATGAAGCTGGAGTTTGATATGAGCGGTGATTAGTGAAGATTTTCAGAGGCATGTCAGACTCCCATATTTATGAGGTGAGAACATTTGATTTTGGAATTCATGTCTGATTGCGAACCTTATGTGGTATGTCAAGCATTTTTATTGATAGGACGAAAAATTTACACAGTTTCATGTGAATATGTTTGAATAATGATGAAAAGGTTGAGATTAGCATACAAATCTCCTTGCCCACTCCTGCATGTATGTGGAAATGTTATGATTTGGGAACAGAGATCTAGATCCTTGCTGAATTTGGTGACCTCTTCTGTTTAAAGTGTCTCATTAGGCTCTTTCAAGTACATGGAGGTCAATGAAACATAAATAATAGCTTTGGGGGTACACAGGTGGTTATTTGACATGTTTAACTCTTACGAATTACATTGGATCGTATTTATATTTTGCTCAATGTTTTGCAGTTAGAAGATATTGTTTGGGATGATTTTTCAATCAGTGATGATCATCTAGTTCCTCGTCCCGAAATTCGCCGAAATGAAGGAAGTGCTGTTCAGACTGAAATTCATAAGAAGCTGAAACGTGAAGTAGGAATGACGAGCGGCACTGGAAGCCCTGGGGCAGAACGTGTTGGTGTAGCTACTGAGAAAAAATCGTCATTATCTCCGAAGATCAAGAGTGAACAGATGCTTCCCAATGGTTCATGGTCTCACAATCCCGACACTTTTCATACTTACAATGATCTGATCACAAGTTTATCATCTGAGGGCCCAAGTATCATGAGAGGCGACTTTATATCAAACAATAACATCTGTACTGGTGATCCTACAACTACCAACAACTGCACTGCAGCTGACAATAACTTTTCCTATTCCTTGAGAGATGCCCCTCAGCCAGAGAGTGATCTCAGTTTTTTGTATAGCGGTCATGAGAACAAGGAAACTGATGATCCGTTGTTCTATGACTGGCCAGAAATTGGGAACTTCGAAGATGTGGACCAGATGCTTAGGTAAAACATCTACTTATGACTTGAATCAGTTATAAATGTAGGGTTCAATTTTTATTCGGCTTGGCCATTGAGTACTCAATGTTCAGTGTTTAATGTATGTTTATTTTTACGTCTGTTATCATCTCTTACAGGACATGTGATTCAACATTTGGGCTGGGAGATTTACCAAAAGAAGATGAGATGTGCTGGTTTCCATCACCAACAGCAATTAATGGCTGTGACGCGGATTCAAAATCAGAAGTCAGGTCGTCATATTCTGATTCCAATTCAATAAAGATCTTATCAGAGAATAATGAATCTACTCAGCCGAATTATGGAAGTCCCGCAGTTGATGCTTTTAAAAGAAGTGCAGGTGCTAGTTATACTCCAAGTTCTCTATCACCAAATACTACAGAGCCGTCATGTCTTAGCAAAGCTTATTCCATTAACAAATTGCCTGCAAGTGCGGACAAGATGGATCGAGAGAAGCCCCTCAAAGAGGTGAAATATACCTACTAACTATCACTTTTATAGACACCTTAGTCGAGTAACAGATTCATGGTGATTTGCATATATATATATATATATATATATACATGTCCATGTGTCTTTCTGTGCATGGTAGGTCAATGTGCATGTAAGGAACATGGAGTATCAGATGCAATCAGTGGAAACAAATGTTTCTCTTCACCAATTTGACAGCTCAAAATTGCCCTCAAACACTCAGCTTCCCTTGAGCAAGTCACCTCAAAAGTTATATTCCATCAATTGCAGTGGAGTCCAAAATCAAAATGTAAGTCATAAGAAGTGGTTTTTATTTTATTGTCTGCAGGCTATTAATTTGCACATGCTGCTTCTGATTATGGTCCTCAATCCACTTTGTAATTTTATCCGGGTAATCTTCACCTCTCTCTTTCTCTCAAGAAGGTATCCTTTGTGTCAGATCAAACTTGGTCTGCGCAGAGCTCTCACGATCCTTCATTTGACACAAAGGGATGTTAACTATATTCTGGACAGGGTTTCCACTCATGTTTTACGAGCAATTTATAAATGATGGTCAGGTAGTGGATACAAAGAGTTCAGATTCAGTTTCTGCTCAGAAGAAATTCATTAATTCAGGAAACGAGGTAGATTGACATGTCTCTCTGGGAGGTGTTGGTATAGGATCGCTGACACGATATGGTATTTTGCATGCACAGGAGAGCTTTAACAAGAATTCTCAATTGGATGAAAAGTCACTTGAAGAGACGAGTTTCCGTCAGCTTCAGGAAGTGATGGAGCAAGTACATCTCTTTCTATTCTATCTTTTCCTTTTATGTTTCCCTTTACTTATTTTGAGCTACTTAAGCTATTCTTCACTTTGATATATATGAGCACCCATTTTTTTTCATCTTAGGGCCAAACTTGAATAATACTTGAGCCTTCATGTAAAGCTTTATGTGCATGATTAGATAATACCTTTTTTTTCTGGAAAGAAAATATGGAAAGTAATTGAAGTTTAAGGTTGATTTGTCGTGGAAAATGAAATAAAACCAAGCATGCACTAAAAAATTCTCCCTGAATTTTCTGTTGTAAAGTCACTTCCCCTTCCATTTTACATTTCATTTTCTTTCTACAAAATTTTCCATTATCCAAACAGAGGGTTACAGTATCTCTTGGATTTCTACTTTTATCGGGTTGATTTTGTTGCCATTTGCTGACTGTGCTCTGTTCCTCTTTCAGCTGGACTTGAAGACAAAACTTTGCATTAGGGATAGCTTATACCGGTTAGCTAGGAGTGCTGAACAAAGACATGGTGCTGCAACTATGAATCAGTTTAACAAAGCAGATAACGACTCCAGTGAAGTATTGACAGCTGAAACAAAGTAGGCTCAATTACCCCTGAAAATCATCTGGTAACTGAATCCGTACATTAGCTTTCCTTACTTGCTCTTTTTCTTCTGCAGGCATGCAGGACTTTTAGATATTGAAACTGACACAAACCCCATAGACCGGTCGATAGCGCACCTGCTCTTCCATAGGCCAAATGGTTCGTCCAAAACACCTCTTAGCAATACTCAGCCCCCCCACAGCCTGGTAGGCTCTTAAACATTCCAGTTCTCAACATTCTTTGACGTGGCTTCATGCCAATCAACTCCGTTTTCACTTTATAGTTTCCTCAACCGCATTATCACAGATTGAGGACGTTGAGGATCTGATGTGTCATGTTGATTTCAGCCATGCCAAATTACCTCCGGCAGGAAAGGAGTGAACTTACCGACGGCCACAGTAAGGAGTGGAGCTCATTCTGTAGCACAATTTCTTGTCATCAAAAGTTGAAACCTCAGAGACTCGCACACATGATGAGTTGGTCTCTGTATTTAGTACCTAAAATCCATGACATACAGTCCCTGTGATGGATGGATGTATATCCTTGTAAACTCCCCTCCACAGAAAGTCTTCCTTTTGCTCAGTAAGATGACTCAAGTCAGCAGCCAGCTTAACGTTCTGCAATGGCATTTTGCTGTCTTTGTTTGCTGAATTATTCAGTAACCTGATTCCTAATTTCTTACCTGAACAAAAAATGGACAGCAAAGACAGCAGCCATGCTCTGGGATACATTGAACTCAATCTCAGTATCTCACATACAACTGTGGCAACAACATAGGAAAAAGTGTTCTCCGGTCTGAAAATTTTTGATTCAGTAATCTTTATTGGCAAAGGTTGCTAGGATCTAATCGAACTGCTGACGAAGTTGCATCTCTGTCTCGCTTTTCCAAGATGCGTGTGATGACTGACCCTTCATCCTCTTGTTCTTCTCCTTATCCTTGATCGTGGATCCTTTCTTCTTCTCGGATTCTCTATTCGGGTCTGCGGGAAGGGGAGGGCGGTCGCTGCACTGTGGGCAGACCATGCCCTTCCCCGAGGTGAATGTCTTGGGAATACCGCATTGTAGACACATCCTGAAACGCAAAGATTCATACCGGTTCGGGTCTGGATACAACTCACTTGCAATGATTAATAGTTTCTTGAAGTAACCGTGCAAACCTCAATAGTTCGGCTGCATCTTCAGGGTTTGGATTGGCTGCGGTTGCCACACGCTTGCCTTCACCTTGAGTTGCATTACCGGAGCCCTTCTGGGCTGATGCCGCTGCAGGAGCGCCACCCACATCACTTCGAACTCGATCATGGATTCCAACCAGTTGAGGCTTGGACTCCAGCACGGCCCCTGAAAATATGCACAAATCCGATGTGTGATAAACAAAACAGTCAATCACAAAATCTGATATAAACATCAAAATGACTTCTTTATCAGAGACGGATACAAATGCAAACGAAATAAGATGTTCAGCAACTTCGCATCCAAAGGGACTATGACCATCTTCCTAGACAAGCGTGAGCTACTCTAATAACACAGCTCCGAATCCCCAAAAGCACGCTAACGATTGGTGGAAAATATGTTTTAACATTCTGTCCAGGTTTCCAATCGGCTACTATCAAAAGACGCGACTGCAACATTCAAACTACACCAAATACAAACCTTAACAGCTAAAACTGAAACTACTAAACCTATGACAAAAGACACAAATCTCCAGCAGTTGAACTCTACTAAAAACAAGGCTTTGCAGGACAGCCAAACGGCGAATTCTCAGCTCAGCGTAGCCAACGAGCTCGTAAGAGACAGCAATTCAACTCAATCACAACGTACAACAGCCAGTATGAGAAGCTTCGCATATCTGCGTTGTATTCAATCACATACACACCTGCAGGCAGCTCTCTCTTGTCCCTATTGTGCCGCCTCCTCCCATGTCTTCCTCTCTGCTGCTCCTCATCCTTCACAGCCGTCTCTTCCCCAACTGCGTTGTTCAGAAACTGTGGCGGCCCTGTGATCTACAGACACCACCAAAAACAATCAATCAACCAAGCAACCAAAATCTAATCACACCAAAAACCCCAGTTGACAAAAATCAAACCTTTTTTAGGGCACAAACATTCAACCAACCAAACCCTAATCACACAAAAAAACCCCAGATGACAAAAATCAAACCAAACATTCAACCAACCAAACCCCAATCACACAAAAAACCCCAGATGACAAAAATCAAACTTTTTTTAGGGCACAAACATTCAACCAACCAAACCCTAATCACACAAAAAACCCCAGATGACAAAATCAAACCTTTTTTAGGGCACAAACATTCGACCAACCAAACCCTAATAACCCAACAGCCCCAGATGATAAGAATCAAATCTTTAAAGGGCAAGACCATTTCCCACCTCGGAGAACACATCGAAGGCGGACGGCAGCACAGATCCAGCAGGCGGGTTTTTCTCGAAATCGAACACGGATCTGGGCTTGTTGTTACCGCGGCGAGGAACCGAGCCGCCGCCTCCTGGTCCTCCGTCCTCGTCTGAGGAGGTGTGGTAGTGCAGCTGGTCGTTGTTCTCGTCTTCCTCCTCCGCTGACGAGTAGCCTTCGATTAGCGCCAAGCTCATCTCTTTACGAATCGAATCGAATCGATGCAAGTCTCACAGCCCAATTTTCAGATGGGAGTTCTGAACCGTCTTGGTTGCAGAAATCGAGTGAATCGAATTGATCCCGGTAGTTATGATTTTTAATTTTATTTAAAAAAAATAAAAATTTTAAAAGAAAATATTAATATTAATTGTTGATTAAATTTAATAAATAATTGTTTAAAGTATTTTCAAAAATTTTATGTGAATTGTAAAATGAGTTGTACTATTTAATGTGCATAATGAATTTTCTTATGTATTATGATAATGAATGAATTAATTATTTTAGGTATATGAAAGTATCAAATATACATTGAGATTATTAACTCATACCAGTTTACAAATAGATTTTATTTAAATATATTTAAAAGTGATGAATAACGTAATAAGTGAACATAAAAATTATTTAATTATTATGAGATGAAAATATGTCTCTTGATGTCTTTCCCATATTTCACTCTAATCCATTGCTTGGTGTGTCAAATTGGCTCTCTCCTTTGCTTCCACCTTCATTCTTGCTGCGCCACATTTTCCAAGTCCCAAATGACAATCTTCACGCCCACAAAGCTCAATCCCTCATATGGCACAACATTATCAGCATAGTCCAGATCGAATAATCGAAATCCCGAATGATCCAACTCCGCCGGACACCACCATCATCCACCTCCCACCGGGCCAGCTCTACCACCGCTACCCGTCCACCTCTGCCGGGTCAAGTTTCCCCATGGCTGGCGGAGGCGGCAAGGCCTCCAAGTTCCGGTCCATCTTGTGTTGGGCGATATTCGTCCTCGTCGTCATCGTCCTCTCTTTTCTGATCTTCGTCTTCGTGTTATACATTGCCTTGAAACCCAAGGCACCCAAATTCTCCATCCGCGACTTCACCGATGAATATTCAGGCGGTGTGGGAGGGTTCAAGCTTCGTTTGAGTGCTTACAACCCGAATGCTCACATGGGCCTTTTCATCAAGCACGATGGCGGAGGGTTTGCCGATTTGTCCCTTAATGACAGGGAGATAGCACGAGGGCGTCCTCCGGATGTCTACTTGGCGAAACGCAACACGACAAGGTTCGAGGTCTGGCTCGAAGGGTCGCGAGATGGGGCCAGATGGGTTTGGGAGGAGGAGGAGGAGATGAGATTTGAAATGGATGTGAAAGTGAGATTGAAGCTTTGGCTGGTCAAGGCTTGGGACATGAAGATGGATGTAAAATGTAGATTTAGAGCAAGTAGGCAGGTTTCAAATGGGACGCATGTTGTGTCCCAAACTTGTAGAGACAAGATAAAGTTTTAAATGTTTTATTTTATGGAAGACGGACGAATCAACTTATCATCTGTCCACCACCCCAATTTTTTTTATTAATTTTCAAAGTTACAGATATATCAAAACTACGCGATTCAACTCAATTTTCAGTAAAATTATGATATTTCGCAATGAAGATTCAACTCAATTTTCAGTAAAAAATTATGATATTTCGCAATGAAATTATTAAGATGTTGTATATTTAGCGACCAGTTTATGACTTTTAGCGATGAAATTACTGCGTTTGCAACTCCTATGCTGTTGACAGAGCACAAACAGCTGATCTCGGAAGATATCACACATTTCTGCATCAACCCAAAACCAAAAGCATACAGTTCAGCAGGAGTGCGCAGCTGAGACGCGAAATTATCGGAACAGTAACTCAGAGACGGCGATAAGAGTCTTACAGCCGAGTCTTGACTCCTGATTTTTTTTGATATCCACATCAACCCCGTTAAAACAGGGAGCTTCAATTTACACTTGCGCCGACAGTGCGAGTCCCAATCAGTCTCCTGCAAAAAAGGTGGATGTTTCTCTAGCATTATCAACATTTTCTCTAATTGAAGTAATTTGAAAACATCAGCGGTGTTCAGTTTTGAGCAATTTGAGAAAACAAACGAGTCAAACGATGTGAAATGCAAGTTACTGAAGTTAGGCGCTGAAACGCGAGGCATACCCTCGAGAACCTGTTTGCGCGGTTGCTGTTCTTTCTCAGTCCTGTACTTGGCAACATGCGCTCGATAATCTTGGAGCTCTTTCTCCAGTTTCTCAATGAACTGACTCGTGTGTTCCAGAGACTGCTCGTATTGATATTTCTCCAACGCCTGTAAATACACGAAATATGAAACACATTTACACGGTAAATAAAGTCACAAAAAATTCAATTTTTATCATTGACATTCAAACGGAGATACTGAATTTTTAGATAAAAGACGTATGAGTCTATTTTTCTTACCTTGGCTTTCGATAGTGTGTCAGTAGGAGACATGACGTCGGGCTGCACATAATTCTTCCCTCGGTAGAATATGATCGTATTGTTAGGCTTTATATCAATCACGATGCCCTTGCTCAGCCTAGCCAGCTCATCGGCGTATTCTTGTATCTGCCCAGGCTTACAAGGCCTGCACGACACTTTCACCGTCGTGTGCCTCTTCCAGTGAAGATGCATGTTCAGCACGACACCGCCGAAAACGCCCCGCTTCCCGACCGGGACGTAATGCTTCTTCTTCTCCCCGGTCCGCTTGAGGTAATGCTTCTCCTCCTCCGTCATGATCTCCGGGTCGTGCGGGTCGGGAGGGGCTTTGGGCGCGTCGTACTTCCTCAGCTTCTCGATAAGCCACTCTTCCTTCCTCTTCGCCTGCAATTTTTTTCACACACGCCCGGTCAGGAAAAAATCACCTTTTTCACAGACCGGTGGTACAATATAACACGCTCTTAAAAGTCAAACCTTGTCGAGTTTGTAGCGGATCCGCACTTCGGGATTCGGAGAGTTCATCTTCTTCTTGGCCTTCAGTCTGTAAAACCGTAACTCGTTCAATTTCTCCTTTCTCGTCATTTTAGCCTTCTGCAAAACTCTCCTCTCATTCGCACGAGATGAGTCATTCTCGCTCAGTCTCCCTACGCCGAATCTGACAACTCCACGACTGACCTTCATCTCAAGTGATGCATTACTACCGCCACTGCTACATCTAGCTTGACACCATCTTCGCAGGAGACAACCAAAATTCACCACCATATCATCCGATCTCCGCATAGAATCAAGTATCGTAGACATAGCAGGCTTAGCCAAAATGCGACTACCTACTTGCTTCGAAAAAATTCGAGAGTTAGCGACAAAAAACCGAAGCATTTTCCTGAACTATGAACTCCTTTTACAATGCCCTAACCAACTTTAAAAATCAAACAACTCCATTGCCTCAGTCCACTACGATCACCAGAAGAATCTCACAATCCCCACCAATCGAATTTCAAACACAGACCTGCAAAATTTCCATCAAAGATGCCAAATTTTCATCCAAGCTGAAATACCCAGATCGAAAATTTCACTATTGACATCGCATCTGCAATCGAAACCCTAAATCTCATCTCATCAATGAAGCTTTACGCTAACATACACAGCAGAATGCTCACCGTATAATTTTCCAGAAATTCCGATAAAATATACGCCGTATACTCCAGCCTTGACGCCCAGATAACTCAATTTACACACACGCGAATATGTTGGCGCGAAAATGGAGTCGGATTGCTGGAGCAGAATCTGTCAAGCAAGAGCCCTCGCAGCGCGATTGAGCACAACCCTATATTAAAGACTCATAGTGACGTTTAATTCAATAAACCGAATTTTAATTAAAAAATCAATAAACCGCACATCAACCGAACCAAGCGCGGATAGGATAATATTAAAAACCAGTTCGATCTGTTCCGGGGCTAAGAAGAACCTTTCAAAAAATTTGTATGCTATTTACGGCCGAAAATAAAATTGATTTTGAATAAGTAAGAGTTGATAAATGAATCGAATCGAATCGAATCTATAAATTTGGTTCGATTTTAAGTGCGTGTTGAAAAATCAGCTACTATTGGTAACTATTATATATATATATATATTATTGAATTAAATATATAATAAAATTTATACTCTATATTATTATTTGTAAAAAAAATCTGGTATTTAATAAATAAAACATTAAATAGAGTCGAATCAATAAATTTGGTTTGATTTTAAGTGCGTGTTGAAAAATCAGCTACTATTGGTAACTATTATATATATATATTATTGAATTAAATATATAATAAAATTTATACTCTATATTATTATTTGTAAAAAAAATCTGGTATTTAATAAATAAAACATTAAATAGAGTTCATGATTAAATCGAACCGAATTAAATTATACAATTTAATTCAATTTAATTTTTTAAATTAACATTAAATTTGATTTCAAAATTTCAAATCAATTAAAAGTAAATACGATTTAAATGTTATCAAAAATTAAACCAATCCAAACTTCACATCCAACATAGGAATGTAAATGTGTTTGGATTCGGATACGTGGGAATAACATATCTTATGGCGTCGTTTTGCAGTAGTATATAAACGACGACGTTTAAGGATGTAGTAGATAAATGGGCCAGTTCGGATTTGATAAGCAGAGAACTACTTGTGTTCTTTGTGTGCCTGGTTGTATTCGCTGTCAGCCTAAAGAAGGCATGTTTCGGCCCGGTTATGGGGAGTGACATGTGTCAGCATAGAGACGCGGGACAATGACACGTAAGCACCGACTCTGTTCATCTTCCTCGCCGCGCCTCCACCTGTCTCGCACTCACCTCCGCCACTATAAACTCGCCGGCCAAATCTTCACACCCAAGACCGCACCTTTGCGCTTCCACAGCCCCGAAGCATGGCGATTTCGGCAACCCCACGTCTCATTTTCCGCATTGTATCGATGCTGGCCCTGTTAGCAGTCGGCTGCGTCAACGGCGCGACGCATCGCCACTCGGCGCCGGCACCCGCGCCGAGCGCAGCCGCGTACTGCTCCGCGCTGATAATGGACATGGCCGACTGCTTGACCTACGTCAGCAGTGGGAGCAGCGTGACGAAGCCGGAGGGCACGTGCTGCGCTGGGTTGAAGACGGTGCTGCGGACGCGAGCCGAGTGTCTGTGCGAGGGTTTGAAGAGCAGCTCGCAGATGGGGATCGTGCTGAACGTCACCAAGGCCGCAACGCTGCCCGCCGCCTGCAGCCTCTCCGCTCCCTCCGTCAGCAACTGCGGGCGTAAGCTCGACATTTCAATCCAAAAAATGTCACCTTTTTCTTTTCAAATTTTCACTAATTTTGCCCTAATTTGATTGGTAATTTGCTGCAGTAGGTGCTGTGACAGGGGCTGCTGCAGCGCCTGGTGAGATCTGGGTTTCAATCTTCTTGCAATTTCAATTGCTAAAGTTGTGATGTTTGTGAATTTAGGCCACTGATTGGGAGTTGGGTGTTTGTGTGTCAATGTGTTGCAGTGGGAGCTCCAACCGGCATGCCTGGATTGGTGCCGGATCATATTGCGCCGACTCAAGGAAACTCAGCAGCTGATTCGATCTCAGCTGCGTTAGTGTCTCTTCTATCCGGGTTCGTGTTTCTTGGTTTGATCGTGTCAGCTGTTTGAGTTGATAGGATTGCATGAGTCTGAGCCAGTGAGGCCATTTGCGGACATAGAATTCGACTAGTCTTGTTGCTGTTGTTGTAGCTTGAGTTGCTGTGTTAGTGTACTAGCCTCTTCTTTGTTCAATAAATTCATGTATCATTGCATTTTGGTAGTATCCTTATTACAACTTCACTTCGATTCGTTTAACATGCATTGTGTTCATCTACGTCGGTAACTTAGAGTTCAGGCTTGCTCGAATTGCGGGGTGGTGGGAGAGGACTGCATCTAAATCGTGAGGGCAATGCGTGACCAGTGTTAGCTTGTCTAGCCTGCTTGTCCCGGGCAGGTCATTACATTGAAAGCTGCATAAGTAGTAGTTCCGGAAAAAAAAACAGCATCACTTGATTCTCATCTTGTTTAGCCAGTGTTTGGTTTAGGGGGAACTTGACGGAAAGCTAATTTGTGTGAAAATGAGATCGAATTTTTTTGATTGATTGGGGAAATGCATAAGTAACTGAGGACATCTGATTTTAAAGTCAAGTCAATTGTTTGACCATCTCATTCAACATTTTTTTGGCCACATAGTCAAAAATCAA
The DNA here is from genome assembly GCA_002312845.1 of Kalanchoe fedtschenkoi. Taxonomy (NCBI): domain Eukaryota; kingdom Viridiplantae; phylum Streptophyta; class Magnoliopsida; order Saxifragales; family Crassulaceae; genus Kalanchoe; species Kalanchoe fedtschenkoi. The sequence goes on from NQLW01000607.1 coordinate 311,474, forward strand.
TATCAGCAATTATACTATAATGTCAGCTTAAAAATGGAAATCTACAACAATCATGCTCTGATCACCTCTTTAAACAAATCCAAAGCTGAAAAACAAAGAGAAAAAACACAAACCTGATCCTCCATTTGACGCATTCTCTATGCCTTCTTCCTCTTCGGTCATGTTTGAATTGTGAATTTAAAGAAAGAGAAAAATGAAATAGATAAGTATTCACGCCACATATTTAGCAAATAGAATAAAAGAGATGATTGTAGTTGCCATAAATCAAGGGATTATAAATTTTTAAATAATTAAATAAGAATTTGAAAGAAATCATATCGATAGAATTTTTTATGATTGATGGATATAATGAGTTCACAGTTTACAAATCCAAATTCGTTTTCATTTGATTCAAAATCTATGTGTATATTTATATACATAGGATTCTTATTTGGGTTTCGCTGAACCCTAGCAACGCTTGTGCCTTCTGTTAAGTGCGCTGCCCTAATCTGGTCGGCAATTGAATGTGCTGCTCAGAATCGAGCGGGGACTGGGATAAGCAATTCGGATCAATTGCTACGTTGGATTATATGGTTTGAGTTGAGATGGGGTAGCCGACGATTAACATAAAGAAGAAGCGAGGAGGAGACCGTGGTGGAGAATCGCAGCAGCAGGAGATTTATTGTCAGATTGAAGGTAGGGTAATCACTCGCGTGACCCCTGAAAAAGTTACAGGTCCAATTTCCATAATTTCTCCACATAAATTTATTATATTCAATTTTCTTTGCTTAGAATTTCTCTTGCTCTACTCCCAGGTTCATAGCTGGTCCATTAATTATTAATTGAATTTGAATCCCATGATTTAGTTTTGGCTTGTTCTCATGTGACAATCCTGTCAAAACAGGTAGCTGAGCATTGTATAATATTTTGACTCGATTCGTATTACCATGTTACATCATATAGCCTTTGTTTATTGATCTAAGGATTATTATATTTCAGGATCATACCAAAAAAGGAATGATCTAAGCCATTCCATAGTTTCATGTTGTATCATATTCAATATGTTCCTTTGTGGATAGTATGACTGTCTTAACTTGATATTGGCGGCTTTATCAATTCCCGAACTTGCAGACATGTTTTCCTTTTCGTCTTTGGCTGAGCTGATACTGAATTTACAACATTGTGTCTGCCCTTGGAGCGCGTAGATCCACCTCAAGGGAAGGCATCACATGCTATCATTTATTAAGCTACTCTTAAAATTTATTTTCACTGTCATTATGGCCTTAGAAGTTGAAGTGGTCTGCATGTGTTCACAATATTTACGCAAAAATTCATGGTATAACCCTGTTATTGTCACTGTTACTGAACGCTTGTCGATTCCCTTCATTGATTATGTGGAAGACATTGGTTTGTAAATTATTCTCTCCAATCATTCGTTGCTTCGGTTGGAAAAAGGAATGCTGAAGGAGCAGATATCTGCTCTGAAAGCAGTGTTGGAGGAGCTAAGGGCACAGAGAGGGAAGACCGAGTTAAGGAATTATTACAAGTCCGTCAAATAAATCACATTAATTCAGAAATAACTGGTAGTGATCATTCTTTAAAAAAAAAGAAGAAGAAATTGTTGATCATATGTCGCTGATTAGTGTGATTTGTCAGTTAGAATGGCAGGGGAATTAATATGATGTTAGCAGGGGATCTTCAGAATGAGAAGGTCTTTGTTTGTTTAGAGTTTTACTTGCAACACTGTAAAAAAGCTTTTTATTTGATCATATGCTTGACTCTTCTGCCTACATGGCACATCATCGCAGAATCTTTGTCAACAGAGGGTGAATAGCTATTTGAAGTCAATTCATGAGCTGTCGATTGTGATGCATATCCTAGAGCTCTCCAGGTCATTTGAAGAATATTGAAACCCTTGCAAAAATCAACTGGGGTGATATCTTTTCTCAAGAAAGAAAATTACTAAGGTAACGCAAACTTGGCTATTTCCAATAAGCATTATCCTTTTCTTACTGAAAAACTGTAATATTGTAGCTTCAAAGCCTTATGAAAAAATTTATGTTCTCAGCTCTACTTCATGCTCAGTAGATATGGTTCGCATTTCTTGTATTTTTAGGTCCACCATTTTCAATTATATTTTAGTTAAACAATTGGTTCTCAAGGTGATGGATTATTTGTCGAAAGAAGCCGGAAGAAGTTGGCAAACTGACTTATCCCCCTTCCTCTTTTCGAATAGATGTTGAAATGTAAAGGTGAGTGACCTTAGAGAATCAACATAAGGGCGTCACAGGAGGCTGATTCTCTCTATGCGTCTGGTAGAATTCAGAATGTAAGATCTTTCGTATATGTCACACTGTTGGATTTTATGCAAGACCACACGGAAATGCACAACTCTAGGCTCATTCCCAACCTTGCTATTGTTATTGTCATCGATAGTAAAAATAAACATTCTGTGGAGAAATAGGCAAATGATACACTAATGCTTAACTTTATTGATAAAAACAGCTAACATTTTGACACGTTGTTATTGCCACCTAAGATTGTGAGTTTGTGTTAATAATCAGGTGATCGAGATCTGAGACTTGAATGAGCATCTTCAACAGTTCAGCATGATCCTGGTGGCCACCGAAAACCGTATAATTTAACAGTCTTCAACCGCCAGTGGAAAAAAGTTCCATGGTCAGCATGGCTTTCTTGCTCGAGTGTATAAGGCAGTACCTGCGAAGATCATCCCAGAACATTAATTGTTTATGCCACCATAAGAGAGGCAAAACAAATCAGTAAGATTTTATTTGGGCATGCGCACCATAGAAAAGGTTGTCTGATGCGGGCTGGCTTTTAAAATCTTCATCATGAAGCCATGCGATCGTGGAGATGGGCAACCTGACAAAAAAACCGAAGCAAAATATATCAGTTCAATCAAGTGGTTCAAGCCTGGACCAACTGAGTATTGGTGACGTGTGTATGGAGTTTCACTTACGGAGTGGCTGTCCAAGGTAATCGATAGTGTGCGCATACTTGGGAAATCCAGGTGAAGCTTTTCGAGTGCATAGTTGATTCCCTCTTCAGTTTTGAAACTTGGCCAGACTACGGCCCCCACTCCAGCATATTGAAACTTGGCCAGACTCACCTCCTCCAACTTCTCAATTGTGCGTTTACTCTCATCACAAGTACCCTTACCAGTTATCAGGGTGCTGTCAAACAAGCCATGCTTGGAAAGGCTCACACTCTCAATATTCGGACATGCATCGAAGATGCAAGATAACTGTCTGATGTTGAGAGATGTGAAGCTCAACTCTAGAACTTTCAGGAAAGGGTAGTGTCGTGGTCTGGGAAGAGTTGAAGCCCGAAATGGGAGCGAGTCGAGGGCAAGCTTCTCCAACCTAGAGGCACCACGAAGAGCATGCCAAGGAAATCGACAATGAAAAGGGTGTATTTTTCCTACGGACGCCCTGAAAGAGGCAGCAAGAAAATCTGAAGGACTTTGAATCGGCCCACCCTGTGGAGGTAGTTTGAAGATCACAGGCCCAGTGGGCAGGCGAGCTTCATGTCAATGGAGGTGACACCCTTGGAGATAGCGAATTTGACCCAATTTTTAACATGGAGAACAGATTCTCGATGAAAGCAGTAGCAGATTTTGAAGGAGCGAAGAGGCATGTGTGCCCAGGCAGGCAGCAGTTTGTCATAGTAAGCAAGAAACTGATTGACAGCTTTGATGAAGGATTGTCTGTAAAAGATGCACGAACGTTTTCCACGACCAAATATGCTGCTGCTGGTGATGCGGATGTCAGTGATGTAGGTAGCCAGATTAGACCAGGTCGCTGGCCCTCACGAGGTCCCGTAATTCCAATTTGGAAGCAATTACGGACATCACTTCTTCGGGCAGATCATCATATCTGCGCAGCCTTTGCTGAGGAGCATAATCCTAACAACATCAGAACCAAACACAAAAGAAATAGGTATATATCTATCACAATTGTGGTTTCAAAAATGGAACTAAAATTACCAGACCCACTGAAAACACCATCAACAACCCAAACCAAACAGAAATCGACTAAGTAAAGAAAGAAAGAGATATACCTGAGAATCACCATGGATATTCACTATTTTGGCCCTCCGACCAAACCTACTTCCAGTGTCTGCAGCCTCCTCCATCTCGTTACCTCTGGAAGACCTGACCATGCAGAACATAGGGTCGTCCATATTCGGTTTCAAGCAATTATAAAACAAACGAGCAACATATACTACAAAATCAACTTCAAGACAATTAATATATTTCCAGATCTGTATTCACCATCATTCTCATCTTCAGCCCTACAAGTACCTTGGGCTCTATAAGTACCAGCTAAGGCCGCTTCTCGTGGCAAGAAAGGAGTGATCTCTACATTTAAATTGCGCTACTCATAGGAATCGGTAGTGTCAAGATCTACCAGTTTTAGCATGGAAAAATATTTTCAAATATTTATGAACATCACGAAAAGAAGAAAACGGCATAATATATATCATACAATGTTAGGTAACATAGTTAAAAAAGATCCGTATTACATCCCTTGCTTGCTAATGTTAACACTGATACAAAATCCATAAGGAAGACACCAATGACGCACATTGACCAACCTCATCTATACAAGTCCAAAACACCCATGTTTAGCTGCAACCTTGGAATTAAAACAAACGTGTGTAACGCATTCGTCTGTGACTTCAGCGCAATGTGTCTTTATAAGCCAGAAGCCGGCAGGTGTTTTCTTGATACGTATAGCGCAACATATAATGGATCACACCACAAAGCTGTCAACCTGAAAGCGTGCAGAAATCTTAGTTGTATTCTACAGCCGACTAAACGAAGAGTAGACATCAAATTGAAAACCTAAAATACCAAAAAAAAAAACAAAAAATGCAATAAGAACAGTTTCACAATGCTTTCAGACATAAAGATGCTGTCTTTCTTTAGCCACTACACTCAAATCAGCAGATGAAATCAATACAAACACAGAAAAGGGCCACATCACGAAGAAGCTATCAATACATTGCAAACGCGTAATTGAGAACTGGGTTCAACTCCGAATCCCCCAAAACATCACCAAAACGATCCATTCTATGATCAACATAGACTCCGTCAGACCTAGGAATTTCATCCGGGTCGGGCCTTGACAACCTCTTCCTATTTTATGTTTAAATAAACTAATTGACTTTTGAAAGTCTTATTTTTCTCTCTATTTTTCTTACTCTTTTTTTTTTCTCTAATTAAACATAAAACTTACTCCCTCCGTCCTCTAATACATGTCGTTTAAGGTTAATTTGAGTAGACTAATGTGGAATTAATGCTAGCGGTTGAACAAATTTAATGAGTGGGTGATTGGTGTTTTTTTATAAAAGTTCGTACAAAAAGTAAAATTGGTAGATTATTACTGGTTATGAATGATTTTTGTATTGATTATGATAAAGAAGTGATTAATGTTTGACATTTTAAGGTAGTTGTTGATATTAAATACGCATTGAAAATTGTTAAGTGACAAGTAAATGTGGACAAAAAAAGTCGGTTAAGTGACATGTAAAAGAGGACAGAGGGAGTAATTTAATTTTTTTTTAACATTTCTCCTTTCCCTCAAATAATCAAATAGGGCCTGAAAAAAATTCTGTCGACACTGCTTGCGTGTCAGTCCATTTCCCTCAATTTCTCTCTGAAGAAAAAAAAACAATAATTCGTACTATAAATCCTTCAAAATAAAAAATAAAAAAACCCTCAAAATCCTATCTCCAGTTCAACTCCTCCCCCCTCTCTCTCCACTCGCCTGTTCAAATTTGATTCCCTCGCTCAATTCGAAGGTAATACTTCCACTTCGCAGGATTTAGGGTTTCTGGGTTGTCCCCCTTCGTCGTAAATTTTCAAACTTTGAAACATTGGTTGTAACTTCGTGCCAGTTTGCTGCTTGTAGCTGTGTACGTTGTCGGGTTGGATTTGAGCTTGTCTCGATGGCGAGTTTGTTCAGTTCTGCTGCTGGGAACTCAAACCCTAATAAATCTGCTGAGGTAAGTGGTTCTGGTGTTGTCAAAGGCTGGCGCTTTAGTCGATTTGTGTTGTCAAAGATTGGTTCTTTGGTTGATTTGAGTTATGGGGTGTTGAAATTGTTGATTAATCTCTGTTGCTTGAAATGGGTTTTGATCTGATGCGTGTTTGGTTGTACAGGTTTCTCAGCCTCCGAGTGATTCGGTTTCGAGCCTTTGTTTCAGTCCCAAGGCTAATTTGCTGGTAGCCACTTCATGGGACAATCAGGTACCATTTCTTGTCTCTAGCTTTGCGCTGCGGTTTTAAGACGAAACGTGTTTCGCATTTGTTGGCGGTGTGAGTGTGTCTAGTCAGTTCTTAGTTGAGCAGTTTGAAATGAAACATAATAGTTGCGAAAGTTCATATCTTGATTTTGAGAAGGATCTGAACTTTTTTCATGCATATTTCACTTTGAGGAACGCGCTGTAGTTTGTCGTCCGTATCTCAGTGTTCAGGATTCAGAGCTTTGGTTTAGTATCAATTGTTGCTCTACTCACGGGGCTTCAGTTTATTAGGCTTGGGGATCGGATGTTCATTATAGTCAGGAAATCTGAATATCTTGATTGACTGATGATCTCGGTCCATTTAGGTGCGATGCTGGGAGATTGCACAAAGCGGTACTAATGTCGCTACAATGCCGAAAGCATCCATATCACACGACCAGCCGGTAACAGCTCATAGACCTTATGTTATCCGAATCCCCAAACTGCTCCTTGCCTGATTGAAATCGACTGAATGATACTTCCACTTGTAAACAGGTCTTATGCTCGGCTTGGAAGGATGATGGCACAACTGTGTTCTCCGGTGGATGTGATAAGCAGGCAAAGATGTGGCCTTTGGCTGGTGGGCAGCCCACGACTGTCGCAATGCACGATGCCCCGATTAAAGAGCTTGCCTGGATTGCCGAGATGAACATGCTCGTCACAGGAAGTTGGGACAAAACGCTGAAGTAAGATCTCCGACTTGGTGCATTAATTTGTTCACCGCGAGGCTCAAAAAAAGAAACCTTTCCCCGTTCCCCAATTCGCAGCTTTCGTACCTAAATTTTAATTATGTTTTCGTCTCTTATTTTCGCGGGGTGATATGATGTTTGCTTCTATTTACAGGTACTGGGATCTGAGACAGCAGACGCCGGTTCATACCCAGCAGCTTCCTGATCGCTGCTACACGCTGTCCGTGAGACATCCACTTATGGTTGTCGGCACTGCAGACAGAAACCTAGTCATTTTCAACTTGCAGAACCCTCAGGTATCCCGTCTACTCGCAAAATAAAAATCAAGTTAACATCTGTTTGATCAAAACTCTTATTCGTTTTCTGATCGTCTAACTGGTAACAGGCCGAGTTTAAGAGGATCACATCACCTTTAAAATACCAGACAAGGTGCGTCGCTGCCTTTCCCGATCAGCAAGGTTTTCTGGTGAGTACCTCAACTTCTCCACTGCTTTTACTTGTTTCCATTTCAATGCTTTCCCCTTCATCTTTAAGTATCTATCTACTTCTCGTACTACGCTACACATTTTTACAAGGTACATGTTTCTGATTCTCTGGTCAGGTTGGATCGATTGAGGGGAGGGTCGGCGTTCATCACCTGGATGATTCCCAGCAAAGTAAAAACTTCACTTTCAAGTGCCACCGAGAGCAGAATGAGATCTATTCCGTCAACGCATTGAACTTCCATCCTGTGAGAATAACGTTCATTATAGTCTATGGTTGTTAAAAGTAAAAAACATGGAAATTTCCCACCGGCCTTTTTTTTTTTCGCTCCATATATTTTCTTGGCGTATACTGATCTCCGTGTCGGTCTGTGGCATTACTTACCATGTCTTCTTCTTCCAGGTGCATCACACATTTGCCACGGCGGGATCGGATGGCGCTTTTAACTTTTGGGACAAAGACAGCAAACAAAGACTCAAGGTACCTTAGCTTTGATTTCCTATAAGGCCTCATCTCCATATTTCATATGATCGAGCTCGAAGCCCTATTTCTCTCAAGCGAAGATCTTTCATCTGTTGATTCGTAACCCATCTTTGATTTTTTTTTTTGGTCAGGCCATGTCGAGATGCAGCCAGCCAATTCCATGCAGCGCTTTCAACAGCGATGGGTCAATATATGCATATGCGGTAAGCCTCCGAGTCTCGCTTTGCAGTTGAAGCAGCTTCGGGTTCTTAACATTTTCACCCAT
>NQLW01000607.1:322699-352397 GCA_002312845.1 Kalanchoe fedtschenkoi
AATAAGATAATATGTTAAAAATTTAAGTGACAAATATTAAATACACCTTCACGTAAGATATAAAATTATAAAATAATATAATATGTTAAAACTTTGTACGACAAATGTATACAATAAATATTACGGAATCCATTTCATTTTCCATTATTATGAAAAATCTCATAGAAAATATTGAGAAAAACATTATATCCATTTTGTATCATCAACCTCGTCATATATATCGAACTTGATCGAATACATTGATTCGCAACTGATACATTGAACTTGATTGGATTAGTTGGTTAACACTTAGAATCACATTTCCCACCAAATTTTACCGATTTTCCTCCCAACTTATTTTCCACCAAATTTAAAATTTTACCAATTTTCCTCCAAATTTTCTATTTCCATCAATTATTTCCAAAACCAAACACAACCTAAAATAAGCCAAATTCCACAAATGAAAATTGAAATCAGGTTGAGAAATCGAATACCTTCAGCGTTGCCAGACACCCTGGAAACCCATCCAAGCGCAAACACAAGCCCTAACACGACAAACCCACGATCCATCCGCATCACACAAACTCCAAACCCCACGCAATTTGTCAAGCCCTAATCACTCCATCGCACCGACCTCCGTTTCCCGCGACGCCAGACACCACCGTCGCCGGTCGAAACCCGGTCGACCCACCTCGATTTCCACCCCTCTGAGGCTAAATTCGCTGCCTTTACACCTACCCCGCGGCTCCCGGCTCTCGAATCGGACCTCCCGCCAGTCAATCGCGGGTGAAATTGAGGGGCCGGCTTTGGGGCGAATTCGAGCTGGGGTGGGGAGGAAATGGTCGGATTGGGGATTGTCGTGGACATGAAGGTCGAAACGTTGGAGCTAGGAAGCAGAGAGGATGAGAGAAAGTGACTCATTGACTGACCGGAAAGTTGTGGCCGAAGGTTCGTGTCGGGTCGCTTAGTCAAAACACCGACCAGGAATTTTGTATTCTTTCTTTTAATTTATTTATATTATTTATTTTTCCAATTATTACAACTCAGTTTTATTTATTATTTTCAAAATCAAACTAATAAATACTGGTTTCAAATTTCATGAGTTATTAAATAACTAACGCAACAAATTAAGATTTGAGTATGATTAAGAATTGAGATTAAAAACTGTCTGGTATTAAATAAAAATCATAATTCTTTTGGATAAATATCATACTATATTAGATGTGGCTGTAAATCAATTTTACTGCACTGGATAAAATTTATTTGGGTAAATGAGGTTGATGGTTAATACATATTGTGTTGAAATTTAAAAAATAATAATAATTAAATACGAATAATGTTGGGAAATAAACGATTACACTACAATGCAATGAGATTTTTTTTTTCAATGAGATATCTCTGCGTAAAAAAAAATAAAGATAATTTTCGAAGACTAGTCAAATATTGATAAACAAATATAAAAAAATTAATAAATGATATATAAGTATGTGAATAAAAAAGGGAAATGGGCCACAATTGTTTGGGCTGATCATTTAATTTAATGATTTCTAATTTGTTAAATAAAAATTGATTTTATTATTTATTTATTTATTTATTTGGAAACATGGATATACCAAAGACAACAAATATTTTTATATTTTCATTTCATAACATCATCGTGCTAACTATTACAAATAAATTTGAATTTGAAAAAATCAGTAGATGGAAATTTCTTGCATCGAAATAATTCATGAGTGTTTTAATGATTCATGTCAAATTATAATTATTTTAAAATAATTTATCAGTAAAAAATGGTCAACAAAAAAAATGCTAACGATAATAGAGTGTGGATCACAGCTGCTGTTTTTTTGGTGAACCAGAAAAAGAGCATCACAATTTGTTTAGATAATTTTCTATGACACACATTGTTTTGTGAGTAGTATAAATACTTTCTAGATTTTATTTTATTTTTTTTGGTTAAAAAAAAGCACAAACCTCAGCAAACTTATCCACCTTAAGACACCATTATTTGTTCAAGTAAAAGTCCAATGATACCTTTTTCTCTTATTTTTTTTCATTTTATTATTTATCATTTAACCTTTCAGTTTGTTCACAATTACAAGAAAAGCACATTAGTTTGTCTTTTATATTAAATATTCAAGCAATTACACATCATATCATGGTTTAATATTCAAGGTTTCTCAATTTTTTTACTACATGCTACCATTTCTTATTTTTAGTTTAGAATTTTATATTAAATATATTTTTTTTTTAAAAAGATAATGCATGTAATAAGTATATATCTTTGAATAAATAATCAAAAGTCTTACAAAGTCCCTCCTAGTTTATCTAAGAAAAATTGCAATCACTTTTATTTTTTTGGTTTATGAGAAACAACATCATAGTAAACAAGGTCAAGTTTATGAATGTGATCTTTACTTACTATCAAAATTTGAGGATGTCAGTAAAAACGTAAGGATATTTAAAAAAAATTAGTACTATTATTTTTGTTAATAATCGACTTTCGTCAACTGTAGCGTATGATAATCTTCAAACTTAATATTTTTATGCCTCCGAAATAAAATTTCTTGTTCCACCACTGTTTTATGAGTAGAATAAATATTGTACTCATTTTTTAAAATGGAAGTGAAAAACTCAGCTAATTTATTTATCTCTAGAAACTATTTGTTCATGTAAAAGTCCAATGATACCTATTTCTCTTTTCACTTTTATGTATGATTTAATCTTTCATTTATTTCAAAATTACAAGAATAACACATTTTTGTCAATTATTTGAACATTATATAATGCTTTAAAACTCAAGGTTTCTTTATTTTATACTATATGTTACCATTTCTTAATTTTTGTTTAAATTTAATGTCTATGTGTTTTTCAAATAAAAGATATAATGCATGTAGTAAGTGGATATGTCTTTGACTAAATTATCAGAAGTCTTACTTAAGCCGTCCTAGTTTTATCTACAAAAAATAGTAATCATTTTTTTTGTTGGTTTAGGAGAAAGAATATCATAATATACTATTAGCAGAAAATTATCATAATATACATACTATAACAATTTAGAGATGTCAATAAAAATTTAAGGTTACTATAAAATTATAAAAATAAATTTAGTTGAATCATGAACTCAAATCAAAATTTAAATCCAACTGTGAAATATAATTATTTGTAAACTTATTATTATATTTTAACTTTAATAAAAATAAATGCAATGTGCCAAAAGTCAAAACTGACTATCTACGAGCAAATTACTTTTTCTTTTTTTAATTTGATAACCATAATAAAAGAGAACATTGTTGAAATCAAACTTCACACTTGGGAAAATAAGAGAATTACCACAATAACACACTAAGATCGAGATCTTAAAATAAATATCAATTTAATGAAAGTCTTCCCAGATTTATTAAATTTTACTAATATAAATACAGATATTTTCATATTTTAATTCTTTATGGTTTCGATTTTTCATAATACACCAGATGAACATGAGATTCGCATTTATTTCCTCATTCTATGCTACCTTCTGAAAGGTTTGCAATTTGCTGATGCGTAAGGACCATTTGATATCGGCATCTGCTACGGAGAGTTTGATCCCAAGTATAAATACCCTCTTATTATTTCGGATTCAATGAATCGTATAAAATCTCTAAACGTGACGAAAATTCGATTTTACCATCCAACCCCTGATGCAATAGAAGGCCTTAGAGGCACCGAAGTAAGTGGTACTGTGGGTGTGAAGAACGACGACTTGACCTCCCTCGCCCAAAGCGACAAATTAGCTAGGTGAGGCACTGATGCGTGATCTTCACGTCATGTCACGGCAAAAATGTTCAACCATAGAGTGACATGTTGACTTTTCAACGGACCACGTGACACTCTCCAATTGACTGTGTCCATGAACACATGGTGGTCCGTGTACATGTAAGAATGTCTCCCTTCTCATTTGACCAAAATGGCTTTAAGTGTCCCATTTAGTTAATGCTAGATTAATGTATGCTTTTTACGTACGGACAGTTTACTAAAATTTAATTATGAGTCATTTTTAGATGGATTATTTTTTTTTATTTTATTAAAGGGGATTGACAGTGGTTCCCCACTTCCTCTTGGTGGCTAGAAGCCGCGCACCCCTCCACCTTGATAGTGTAAGCTCATACTCACTGCGGGTCAGCTCACACGCATCTCCAGCATATCTAAGCATAAATGCGATACCAACAAGACTTAAACACAGGACCTTGGATTGTTAGACAACACAGATGGACTAATTACTTAGAAGCTGTCATTGACAATTTAACCAACTAGAATCAGTAAATGCGACATTTTGATTATTCAACAAGAAAAATGACATATTCTTTACATGATATACGTAGTAACTACGTCGACTATACCCACCCAAATATTATTTCTCTTTAATTATTGCCTTATACATACATATGTCAGCACCATACATAGCACTGAACTTCTATTACACATTTATAGATCGACGATCTTGATCTCTTCTTTAAAAGAAGGGCGTCTAGAGATTGACCGAACGTTCAAGTGTGTCGATGCGGTCGGGAGGCCAGCTGACTGCAGAGTCGTAGACCACGACAGCATCAACATCAATGGTGTTCATGTCTGAAAGCTCAAGTGTGTCAGTAATGGGATTTGGAGGCGAGGTGGCCGTCGAGTCTTGAACCACCGGAAGCTCAACTACTACTTCCTCAGTTGTTTCCCTGCCTTTAGCCCATATCACCATGAAGACCCCGCACCATATTAACACAGCTCCTAGAATGCTGTCACACAGATCACACATACACCAATCTGAGTCATTGTTTGTTGAACCATATTCACCGCATGAATTATGAATAGTCTCGTATTGAAATATCAAAATGACATAAAACGCTTAAATGATTAGTTATAAAAAAAATTAATTTTTGACAGATCTAACTGCCACTAACATGGGCCGGACTGATTCCATCTAAGAAACACCGGAAATGGGGTACCTTCCAAGATGGAGTCTCTCGTCAAGCAGCAACGCTCCTGCAATGCCAGCAAAAATCGACACGAGTGGGCTAAACGCGGCGGCAAACATCTCTCCCTTCAGCTTAACACACCATGTGATCAGCGTCGCCGCCACCCCAGACGCCAAAATCCCCTGTAAACGCAATCAGCAGATTCAGTTTTCAATATTCGTAAATTTGTTATAAATTCACGGATAATAATAATTTAAAAGCCCAAATTCTCACAGAATATAAAACGGCGAGGAGCTTAACGTCGGGCCTTAACCTCCACTGGCTGGAGTCTTTCTCGACGCCAAGCGCCATGGCAACACTGACGCCCGAAGCCGTGAAGTTGGTCAAAGCAGTGATTGTGTAAGGGTAAGGGTATCTCCTGCCCAGATTAGCCTGGCTGGTTAATGAAACAGCCGAAGCAAAGCAACAACCAACGGCCCATGCGATACCCGACACGGACATCCCGTGGCGGCTCCCATGATGATGTACGAGGTTGATGTTGGTCGGCCACATCGGGATCTCTGCGCCCTTGTAAAAGGTGATCACCATTGCGCCACAAATCCCGAACAGCATGCCCGCCACCCTCGCTACTCCTCCTACCCTCGCAAGATGCAATTTCTCCGCTCTGCATTAGAAAGAAGTCGTTTTTGAGGGGTTTGAAACAACCGTGAAAACACTACAAATATGAATTATTGAAACCCATAAAACAACCAAAAATTTTAAAAATTATCCAAATCGAGTTCACATTAGGCGCTAGGATATGTAAGATATACTAGCTAGATATCATCTTCATGTTGCGGTATGTGCGAACCATGTCCACTCAAAAGTCACTCTTGCTGTCTTGCATACCTGAAAATGAGGGCCAACGCTAAGGTTGCGGCCGGAGTTAGATTTGTTATGGCTGATACGATGGTGGGAGATGTCTTCCGCAAGCTCTCAACGTAAGCGTATTGATACACCACCATCCTGCATATATACGTTAAGTATATATCAAGCATCCAATACCATATATATATTATCATGATATGTTCGGAGCTTACATGGGCTTATACATGCAAGCATATATGATGCTAGGTAGATAGGAAAAGTAGAATCAGCTCACAGGAAGCCGCTGAAGGATGCTTGTAAGAGGACCCTCCATGTAATCTTTGGGACGCTTCTCCTGAGAGAGAATCAGCTATAGTCCAAGTGATCAGTTGGCCCGGCTGCGCAAAAGCACTTCATGAAATAATTAACTGTGTAAGCAAGATGCATGGAAAACAGTACGACAAACCTGGATTCAGTGGAGAGGGCCAGTAGGAGAGTGGATGCAGCCGCAAAGAGGGTTCTGTAGACCACCAGAGTCCAGACGCTCATTCCATCATTCATGGCGACTTGGTAAAGCACAGACACGCCGGCATACACTGGCTGGACCAGGACCAGGACCATTACCAGCGCGGGTGAGGCTCCTCTCAGCAGAACCCCACCGGCTTCTTGGTTACTAGTAGCCATTAATTGCGAATGATCGGGAAATCAGATGAAGCTAATGATGAAAGAGCACCACGCGGGCGGTTGGGTGTGCTTTTGTGAGTTTAGAAATGAGATTGGTCGCTCGATTTCGTTCTTAAATAATATGTGAACAAGTACAAGGTACGTAGCAGTGGCAAGATTTATATAAAAAAAACATGCCCTTGATCTATCTAAAACAACATTCAAATATGCTGAAAATGACTCGCATCCATGAAAACTATTTTGAAAAGATCATCAGTTCATGCATAAAACCCACTCTTAGTTTAAATTATTCAAGTACAAAACATCACTTGTAAAAAAATTTTACCAACTATGTTCACATTTTATTAAGTAAAAATGTCGTAAAATAAATATTTTTGAACAGAAATTGAAAAGAAAAACTTAAAGATATATGCACAAATCAGTTAACATTATAGAAACTTGAAGATATATACCCAGCGCGGTGCCGTCAACCGTTCGCATACCCTTGCCTCTTACCACAGAGCTTGTAAAAATTTGAAGTAAATATAACCCAAACTTCAACCACCAAAACATATTTAGGAGGGAAAAGGGCTGGTTTGGAGAGAGAAATTGAGTTTCTGAGTTTTTTTTACTTATAGAATTAGAGGGTTTTGAGGATAAAATTTTTTAGAAATAATTTTTTGATTTTTATCGCAACCAGTCAAGCAACATATAACCATCACAATTATGTTTTTGACAACAAATTATTGATTTACAAGTGTATAAAAGAATAAAAATTAAAATGAAAAATTATTTATTATACACATGTCCTTAAATAATTAGTTAATGAAATTCAAAACTGCGTCGTTTTGCCTCACAGTAAATTGCTTAGCTGCTTCCAATAAAGATCCATAACAGTTTACCCTTATTTCTTCCTTCCTCACAGTAAATTGATATGATGTGGATGTGGATTCGTGATTTTCTGACAATATTGTTTCATCTCCAAAATGCGTTTCGCGAGAATATAAGGCGCTTTCAAGTGAAAAATATCTTATATAGTATATATTATATACGACTTAAAAACATCGTATATAGTATGTACTCAAATATTTAAATAAACTTATAACTGCTGTTTTTCAAGTAATTAATTTTTTTTGAATGTTAAGTTTAATATATATTATTGTTGTTATTTGATGAACATTTTTATTATTTAAATTTTTTATCATATATATGTCAAAACAATGTATTTCCATCCCCATCTTGGTCTTTGTGTCCCTATACGGTTCTCTTGTGTACACAGACATTTGCAGTGCTTCTGTGATTGTGGCAGCCAATGCAAGCGCCTTTTCCCTGCTTTGCGTGGGGTTTAATTTAAGCGAGGGTTTAGGCTTTTCTTCACCTAATTGGCTCCTCTTCCTTTCTACAGCCGGGGAACAGCCGCATAGGCAGAGATGACATCAAACAAGTATCCAAAAGGCATTACATAAGATGGTCAAAAGCAAGTAGTAGAATTTTCTCAAAAAGAAGCAATGGTGGTGATATAATCACCGTCATCATACCCAGTCCATTTATATAAAGATAATATCTAATAATGATGGTCAAAAGCAAGTACTAGAATTTTCGCATTTGCATTGTGGTATAATTATGACACAGGAGTGAAGATAATATCCAGTCCTCGACCACATGTTGGCTCCATGCAATGTCGGGTTTGAGATAAATACATCAAAAAAAAAAAGAACGAATGTGTACAGTCTTGCAACTTGCGGGACGACCGGACGAGATAACACACCAGCAAAAAAAAGGAACTAACTGTGATTATTCATTGTTAATATTGATTTATTAATATTGTCACAATTAGTTACGTAGCTAGAGTACTTTTCTCTATCTCCATCAGAAAATATAGAAGCTTCATGTCTCAAACGGACAAACTCTGTCTCTTCAAAATATTATGTTCTTCTTTTAAGTATTTTTTTTATGCAAACTAACTTTTTGTGAACAAGAAATAGAGGAAGATTGAAGAATGAAGGAGAGGAGCAGAAGAAACGATTGTAGGAGACGGATAAAAGTAGACTTATTACATTGAAAATATTGTAATTAAATAAAGAATTTCTCCGCTCATATCCCCCTCGGAATCTTCCCCAACGGATTTCGCCCCGAAACCAAGAAAATTATTCGGGTAGTGGAATGGAAGGAGTGCACACCGCCAGCGGGAAAGCGAGTTGATGGAAGATCCACACAAAAAGCAAGTAACCCTCAGCATCAGCAACAGCCAAGAGGGTATCTCACATAATTCGTTAATCACAAAGCAATGGTGGTGATAGGGTCATAGGGACGCGTACAATAGTTGTATCCTTCAGGTTATTACAGATTTTTATATTTATTTTCAAAATCTTAGGCTGTGTTTGGTTTGAGGAAAAGTAGAGGGAAAGGAGAGTTTGATGAAAAATTAGTAAAATTCATTATTTGGTTTAGATGGAAAATAAAAGGGAAAGAAAATTAGATAGAAATTGGATGAAAAATGTGATTCTACATATATTAAACAAGTTCAATGTATCTTAAATAAATAACCATTTTTTGAACAAATTCAATGCATTTCATCAAATCCAATGTATGAAATCATAAAATGTTAATATTTTCTACCTATTTTTCATAAAACTTTTCATGATTATGGAAAATGAAATGGATTCTCAACAATTTTCCTTTACATTTTTTTTATGAAACCAAACAAAGAAAAATTAGTTGGAATACTTCAAGGATTTCATTTCATTTCAATTTTCCCTCAAACTTTCCCTTCTATTCAATTTTCCTTAAACCAAACACAGCCTTAGGGTTTAAGTTTCGGGTTTGAGATAAAACACAGTGAAAACATTACGCATGTAAGTTAAAAATATAAAATTATTTAATGCTAGGGATTGAATTGCATAGGGATTCTTAAGGATAAGAATGAACAATTGAACTTTAGTTAATAACAAATGAAAGTGTACAAATCAGCTTGAGTTCAGTAAATAATAAATTAGTACCAATTGAGTAGTAATTCCTAGTTCGTAGAGGACGAATCCAAATTCAATAAATAAATTATTTTTTTCATTTATTCTAAATTCTACGAGAAACCAGTATTATAAAAATAAGTTGTAGTATAAATTATTCAATCGGTTTCTTCCTTGAATAAATTAATAATTTTATATAATACGGTTGATACCATTTACTCCATCCGTTCTATATTACTTATCGCTTCCCTCTCTCTATATATATATATATACACATGCAAAACCACTTAAATTGATGTTGCAATAAAGTAGTTTTAATGCTTGGGATAAAAATTCCGTTTTAAAGACAATTCAATAACTAATGTCCACCTGACAATGAAACTACCCATTTAAGAATAATCCAATATACCCACCTGAATAATAAAATTTAAATTAATATATTGAATATAAATTTTTGGCAAAAAATTGTATTACACGTTTCTCAACATACTTTTTTTATATACGATATTATATTTGTTAAATACACATAATGAATTGCAATATTGCATTTTAACACACCACTTGCATTTATTTAGCTGTGAAAAAAAAAGCAAGCTACTCAAAGGTCCTAATTTGATGACGGACTTTAACAAAAATCTCAATTTTGTATTTATTATAAATTTGTATGAGAACATATTATTATATTGTTGTGAATTGGAGAACTCACCTTCTTGAGGACGGGATGAAACTCTGAGAAAAGCTCTCACACACAGGCTCATCTGTTAGACCTTCCTCTTACTTTGTAAATTTGACGCTAAATAAACAAAGTTTGGATTCGAATATGAAACTCAAGATTTAGGGGTTCATTTGTTGGCCAGACGGACCACAACCAACTTCCACACCTCTTGTAATATAAAAACCATCAAAAAGAGTTCAAGCTAACATTAAAGCGCATACAATCATAAACTCCATAACAATAAACATTTCAACATAAAGCTACATAAACACTGATATCAAACTCCAAATCATGTGATCTAAAAGAACTTATACTTCTACTGATGGATGCAATCCTGAATACAAAAATTATAAGCAAAAGGGTGACAACTACTTAAACAATAACATAATAAAATTATGATTATATACAGCTCAATCAATCCCTCTGTCGTATCTCTCTATTTCGACAAAACATTTCTCATAACAAAACTAATTTTCATCCAAATTTTCTTTTTCCATCAATTTTTTTCCAAAACCAAACACAACCTAAAATAAGCCAAATTCCACAAATGAAAGTTGAAAGCAGCTTGAGAAATCGAATACCTTCACCGTTGCCAGACACCGTGGAAACCCATCCAAGCGCAAACACAAGCCCTAACACACGATCCATCCGCATCACACAAACTCCAAATTGAAAATAGAATGAAATCCAAATCCTTCATAGAATCCATTTTATTTTTCACTTGTTTGTATATCATCAAAAGTATAAAGGAAAATGTCATTTCCTATTGTTATTAACCAAAATTTTTCATACAAATTTCCATCAAACTTTTTTTCCTTGAAATTTTCCATCTAAACCAAACAAAGAACTTCTATAACTTTCCATCTAAATTTTCTTTCCATGAAATTTTCCCTAAACCAAACACAGCCTAAAGTGTAAAATTGTCTATGCAATGAGGTGATTTTTCATGATATATCGTTTGCTAGACAGGTTTTGTAGTTGGGCTGTTTGATGTTGTAGAACAGAAAGGGAGAGTAAATTTGGTAGTATTCACACCATTTTTTTTTTACTGTTTTGCTGTGAAGGTTGTATAAAAACAAAGAAAAGAAATACCGTCTTTCTATTTGAGATGGTGAAGAGCAAACATCATTTGCAAGAGAAAAAAATACGGCGGGTTTTAAAAATGGGTCTGTTTTTATTTTCATCTGAAATGAACTCCGAAATCTCAGAAATGTCTGCAAGTTATCCTGTCAGTTGACTCCTGACTCGGCATGATTGATGTGTGATATCCTGTTAATTTATTATATTTTGACTCTGTGGGGTTTAAAGTCCTTCAGGCTCTTGCTGGTCATTGGAGATAATTTTTGGCTCTGATGGATGCAGCTCACTCAGATACCAAAATAGCCACAATGCTGGTGGGGAACAAATGCGATCTCGAGAGCATCAGAGATGTGAGCACGGAGGAGGGCAAAGAGCTAGCAGAGGAAGAAGGCTTGTTCTTCATGGAGACTTCAGCGCTCGACTCCACAAACGTCACAGCAGCTTTTGACGCTGTCATTCGCGAGATATACATCAACGTCAGCCGAAAAGTTCTCAGTTCTGACTCGCACAAGGGTGAATTGTCTGTCAACCGGATCAGCCTCGTCAAGAATGACGGGGACAAAGGCTGGAGTAACATGTCGTGCTGCTCAAGATGATACGCATATTTTCCATCACACCACTTCCAGGCGCGGTGATCCCGCAGTCTACCGAGTTTTTGGCTTCCTAAGTATTCGGATACTAAGAATGAACAAAGGAAAAGAGAACATCTAGAATTCATATTGAATCCATATCAGCCTCTTGTGTAGTGATTTATTATCATTTGACCAACAGAAAGAGAGCAGAGGAGTTTTGGATGTTGTGATCTACTACTGTATGATTTGCAGTTTCTGGCTTGAAAAATGTTTTGAACTTGCAACCATGGAGAGTGCGAGAATTAGTACCACAGGCAAGTCAGCTGCATCTGTTTCTGCAGTACAGACTGCCCCAAAACATCCAAACTCAGGATTCTCAATGAAATTTGCCAGTATATTTACAAAACCATCATGAGGGAAGAAAAAATTTGGTGGAATCATGAAATCCATAGTATTTTTCTTTGGTTAAGGGTGAAAAATTTATAGGAAATAGTAAAACACTCCTTGTTTTGCAAAAATTTTTCGTCTAATTTTCCGACTAATTTAACCTTTCATACTTTCTCTACACCAAACAAGGATACCTTCTTATTTTCCTTCAAAATTTTCTTTTCCACCCAAAGTTTCTACAAACCATAGATTGTGTTGTGTTATTCGGAAAAAGCAGGAGGATTTTTCTTCAGTTGTCATTGCCAAGGATTGTATTTTTGCAACTTTGCGTCATTTGCAGTTGAGAGATTTCATCATGTCGATTTTGATGAGATGCAATTCATGCAAGTGTTTGAACCTACAGCAGAATCTCTCGTTCCAATCAAGGGGGCCTCAGACAAGACTTGAATAGAAAAGTGCATATCTTAGATTTTTTTTTTTTTGAAGTTTGAGATTTCTTTAAAGTTGAGATCCATAATTAGTTTTATCTCATAATTTATTCTTGTGGGTTCTTCAGTATTACAATCTTACATAGTATCGAACTTGTAGCAGAAACTGGTTTCGAAGCTTCTGAAAGAGGTCGTATTGTGTCATATGTCGACTTACTGAAATTTTTATCGTAACGTCGTTTCACTTGATCATATCAATGACAAAATTCTAAATTTTTCTTATATATCCCCCGTTCATGAGGTCAGTGGTTGTGCTTCTTGCGGATTGATTGAGTTTTGAGTTCTTCGGTGATTTGCATAGGCATTGTTTTGCACCTTGTCACATGTTTCACAGCGCACTGTGTGGAGCAGTTGAAGTTGAGAATTCAGTCCATACTAGAGGAGGCTTCGAATGGTTGGAATTTAATCGACTGAGATGTTGATGACTTCAGTTTCTGAAGGCCAAATTTTTAGTTATGGAGGAGCAGTGACTTGGTTGTGATGGCACTGTAAAGCTTATATGATGATGACTTGCAATTTTTTGCTACTGTGTTTTGTATAGTGTGTGTGTGTGTGTTTGATATTGCGTGGATATGGCGTTGTCGTTGCACACTGGCAATCCGAGTAAAAGGAGTCGCCTTGTACACACTACTTGCTTCTTCTCTTAGCCAAGAGATTTTCGGAATATACACAAAAGGCAAGACAAGTAGAGATAGTGTGGGCTAACAAGAAGCATTTGAGCAATGCAACTTCTTTAGTTGCTTCTTCTGCTAAAGTCCTTGTTGCTACCCGTGAGAGTATTTCATCATTATTTTGTTAGGAGCATACTTGTGTGAAAAATGTGGAGTTTAATCTATATGATGACAATGATAGTAAGGGTTATCTAGATTTATGGTTTGGTGCGTTATGTGCCTCGAGTTAGAATCTGAGTCGTTGTTTAATTGTTTGACTTTCTGCGCCAATGTGTTTATTGCATTTTGTTGTGAGTTCGTGATAGAAGTTTGTGTGGTCTCGATCTTTCGATGAGATAGGGTTTCGATTTGGAGGAGAAGACGTTGGCGATCCGACTACAACTGTCCAGGACGTTGCGCCTTAGCAATCGTTACACCTACTCCAGAAGTGTTATTGATCTTGCGGAAGCACGATCAACCTGACCACGAAGGCCTTTGTATCTGCTAGCAATCAAAGAACAAGCAAGAACAAGATGAATAAGCAACTGAAATTGCAAATCTAAAATAAAAACAAGAGTTGGGATTCTGAAGACAAGTAAACGAACGATCTAGCCGACACGCGCGAATACAGGAAAAAGAAGCAGCAGCTAACTTTAAGCTAAACAAAATCCAACTGAAAAAGAATACTACAACTATCTATATATAAGGAAGGAAACTAGGGCTTCTCCTAAGCTAATTAGGATTTCTATCATTAATAAGATTAGGACACTAGGGCTTCTCCTAAACTAAATAGGATTTCTATCACTGATAAGATTTGACCCAGTTTGTATATTTCATGGCTTGATGTCCTCATCAGTTCGTATCACATGGGACATAATCAATCGTAATAGCACATTGCTTTGAAGACAAAAACTTCTGATTCATTTAAAAATGACCGGTTTCAATCCGAATCATATTGCAAACTCGAGCATTGACCAGGGGACATCGTCCACCACCATCTTTTGTCTTCAATTAGTTGAACTCTTCAATTTTGGCATCGATGTGCTCCTAACAATCCCTATACACCTCCATCCATAACATTAAAAAATTTCATCATTTTTATAGGTTCACAACGGGTGGAAAATGTAAAATGTAACATATAAACAATGGCAACTGTTGATTATATGAATTTATGATTGAGTTTGTTCATGTGCATTCTATTGATCTTTAAGAAACAACCAAAAAATATAAAATAGAATTGGAGAAAACGGATATACCCTGACAGGGTACACAAGTTGTATATATTGTCATATAAAACTGCGTCGTATTAATTTTTACTTTACACAAATTATATACCCATCCAATGAAACTCTACACCGTTTTGATTTCTTTTCCATCTCTCCTCTATCTTTCATCGTTCCACCTTCCGATTGAAAAAATCCAATCAGCCGTCGTCAACCTATTTCTACATCATCGCCTCTGTTCTCCATCATCGCTCTCTTTTGCTCCGTCGTCAACAACCCACTGCTACCTCACCGTCCGTCTTCTCAACAATTGCATCTCCAATCAGCCGTAACTACAAAACTTAGATCGATCAACCACGACGGTGTCATCTTTTCCTCCCTTTCCAAGGTGTTGCAGCAGCTCAACTGTGGTGTTTTCAGTTCATTTTTTGTAGGGTAAAAAACAAAAACATTTCCCGAACTACCATCCAAAATCAAATCAAGTACCGAACTAATTTTTTTTTCAATTACAGTACCGAAGGACCTAATTGTAAGATAATTTAAAAGAAAAACACCCCAAATTTATTTAACACCCAAAACAATCCCTTCACACAATCCCCTCCCCCACTTCCGCTCATCACTTCCCCTTTATCCGCCGTGAAGTCGTCGGAGAAGGAACTGGAGACTGTCAAAGAAATCCTCTCCTTAACTCCCACTCATCCAGCAACGAAGCATGCTGCTGAAACAGACGTCCCGGAGCCAGATCCCTCGACCTGTGTCAAAGCTCCGGAGCTGGAACTAGCCGTGGAATACGAAACGTCGCCGGAGTTACCAAACACTCCGAAAATCGAGGCGGTTGTCGCGGAGGAGAAAAGCTCCAGTTTGGCGGTTGCAGGCGAGGTCTCTGACGCGTCAGAGTGCGGCAGCTGCACTGAGAGTCGCTCGACGACAACCGTCACAGAAATCGGAGACGAAATCCACGAGAGAAACGGCACCGTGTCGAGCCGCGGATCAACATTGCAGCTGCAGCGGGTGGCTAGAGGAAGTGAGTGGTGGTGGAGGCGGTCGTGGCGGCGGCTCCGAGCGCAAGGATAGGGTGGGGTGGTGATGAGCGGAAGTGGGGGAGGGGATTGTGTGAAGGGGTTGTTTTGGGTGTTAAATAAACTTGGGTGTTTTTTTTTTTAAATTATCTTACAATTAGGTTCTTCGGTAAAAAAAAAAATTAGTTCGGTACTTGATTTGATTTTGGATGGTAGTTCGGAGGATGTTTTTGTTTTTTACTTTTTTTTTTATTTTGTGTTGATTTAGTGGTGAAAATTTAACTCTGTTGATTAGTAAGGGTTTGATATTTAATGATGATGATGGTCAGAGAAAACACCATTTTTGTACAACGTTCAATTCTCTTTGACATTCGATCTCAGACTATCTGTTGCTCCAATTATTTGTAGATTTACTTTTTTTTTAATTTTCTAGACACATTTATGTTGTTCCACAGGTGAGGACAGCTGTCTTTTTGTTTATGTAGAAATTAGAATGGTCTCTTTTCTCTTATGTAGGCTCTTTTTTATATTCATTGCTCATTTTATTTGTGATTATACTTATAGTTTGCCTCAAAGTGTATAGGAATTACTATTTTAACGTGAATGGGTTGCTAATTTATTATTAGAACATACAAAATGACAAAGCAATGATAGTTATATGTCATATTTTTCGAGTTTGATATAGAGCAACACATTGTGGAATATGATTTTGAGCAACAAAGTCCGAAATGTAGTTGTGCCAAATTTTAGACTGATGAAATCTTATGCAAACATGTATTATACATCTTGAAGAAAACAAATTTAAAAATCTGCCACAGACCGGACTGTTGGTAGGGGTGTCCGGGTTTTGGGTTGACCCAAAATCCAACTCAAATAAATCCAATTAAACTGAATTCGGATAAAACTATTTTATTTGGTTTGATTTTGGGTCAACCCTGAAATTCCTAAGCACCATTCAAAATAAAGTTATTTTAGTCTTTCGAGTATATATCTTGTATACCCTGACAAAGTATATCCATTTTTTCCTAAAATGTAATCACTTAAATTAAAATGAGATTGAAAAAGAAGACGGGCATAATATTAGAGGCACTTTATAAAAGTTAATTGTCATAGTGCTTTAAACATCAAATACCGAACAAACGTTGTTGTGATGTTTGAGACCGCATGGATGGCGAATATATCATCTTATTATTTGACCACCACCTTTGATGGCTACTTTAGTGTAATTAAATATGATATTGTGAGTGAAGTTTGTTTGTGGATTGTTCGTGTTGTACTCTTTTCATTCCGAAATGATAGTTGTTTAAATTAAATTTAGTAAATTAAAAATTTATTAATATTAGTTATTGATTAAATTCAATATGTAATAAATATTTAATAAATATTTAAATTATAAAAAATGTAAAATGAAGTGGATATGTATCATTATTGAATGATTTTTGTGGATTCTGATAATAAAATTATTAATATTTGATTTTCAGAACAGTTGTCGGTATTTAACATGCATTGAGATTGTTACGTTACAAATAAAAATAGATAATTTTTTTTTTAAAAGTAATATGTAAAAGAGGACAAAGAGTACTGTATTTGTTCATCTTAAATTGAGTGTATTAAGAAAATATTAATACTAGTTATTGACTGAATTTAACATGTAAATATTTAATATATTTTTTTAAATTTCATGTAAAATACAAAATGAAGTGAATATTATGGAATGCACATTTATTTTTTATCAATTTGATAATGAATTAATTAATCCGTGACTTTCTAAGATGTGTTTTCGTACTAAATACACATTGACATAGGTACTCCATCCGTCCTAATATATCCCTACGTAAAGTTTAGTGTATTAGGAATAAATTAATATCAGTTATTAAACCAATTAATATTAGTTAATTTTTACATTTATTAATATTAGTTACTTGGTGGTGATGCATATTGACTTTTATTATAAATTAGGAAAATAAAATGATTAATATTTGGCTTTTAGAATAATTGCAGTGATTAAATATGGATTGTGATTGTTAAGTGATATTCTATTTATTTGTCACATAGTAAAATTTATTTGTTTATTTTTACTTATCATTTAAAATTTTTATTGCGTAGTAAATATCTACAACTACATTAAAAATATTAATTACTCTATTATCATAATTTATAAAGAAACATTTGATAGTCGTAATAATTCATAGCAGTACACTTAATACGAAAAATTTGTAAATATATAAATTAAATATTTAATTATTAAATTTGATAAAATAAAAAAAATCATTATTTTTAATTAACTCAATTTTATTTCAAACTATTATTATATGAGTACGGAAAGAGTAAGTGACAATTAAAAGATCACAATAAAAATAATTTTTAATGAAATGCTTTGACGGACAGACTGTAAGTTGATGAAATGGTAAATCAGGCGCATGCAGTCCTGTAGGGGAGAGTATCGGTCGGTTAACCGAATTAATAGAATTATCAAATTCTCGACCGATAATTGAACCGAATTATATGATTAACCGATAATTAAATTATCGATTAAATATCTAATTAACCAAATTAACCGAATAAAATAAATATATTTTATAAAATCAATAAATTTAGACATAAAAATGTTTTTATTTAATAAATTTATTTTTTAGTTAATCGAACCGAATTAATTCAGTTAAGCTATATCAATTCGGTAAATCAATTTTTACCGAACTATGTTATCCACTACATCCCGGCTTCAACAACTTCAAGTAATTTCTTTTTTGTTCTTTAGTTAGTACAGTAAACTTACTATACACTAGTAATAGAACTGAGGTTTAGGTGTTATACAATTAATGAGATACTAGAGATATTCTCTCTGTCCTTTTTTACATATCACCTGACTGAATTTTTTTGTCCACTTTTACTTGTCACTTAATAATTTTCAATGCGTGTTTAATGTCAACAACTACCTTAAAATGTCAAACATTAATCACTTCATTATCATATTCAATAAAAAATACATTTCCCACCAGTAATCATCTACCAATTTTACTTTTTGCATGAATTTTTTTTATAAAAACATCAATTACCCATTCATTAAATTTGTTCAACCGTTAGCATTAACTTCACTTTAATCTACTCAAATTAACCTTAAACGACATGTAATAGAGGACGGAGGGAGTACTAGTTTAGAAAATTAAAATGAACAATTAATTATTTTTGTCTATTTTTATTTTTTTTAAACCAGTCTTTACGCTTTAGTAATACAATAAATATGAAAATACAAATTTATCGAAATATCTCTCCCGGTAGGAAAAAGTAAATAGGTAGAAGCAATCAATTTAGTTAAAACGTCAGTATACACTCACTCCCACATGGTTGACGGAAGCCCATGAAAATGTGGATAGCTTTTCCAAAATGTGTACGATACAATTTATGCACCACGTTGAATCATATGCACCAAACCATAAACTCACAAATGAAAAACACACATAAAAATTGTTTCCTCCTCATTTTTAGTTTAATCAAAGTTAATGCAAGACATTAATTTCACATAGAGAAAAGAAACAAAACTCAATTCCGCGTAACAAAACACATATTCTAAATAGGGAGGTAGAAAAAAGAAAAAGTGAGTCAGAATTTATTTTAATTTCTCCTTATTCGGTTTAAGATAAAAAATATTTTGAAAAATACTATTTAATTCTACAATTTTTTTCCTTATTTTACATCTTATTTTATTATTTTTCTGTAGAAACATACGTATGAATTTAACACAATCCAAAATTCAACCCGATTAAATTCATTTAAATTGAATATGGGTTGACATTATAATTTTGGATTTGGTTTTGGATTATATTTTTTTGATGGGTTTGGTCTTTAGGTTGGAAAAATTAAATTCGAGTTGACACAAATTGTAAAACACAATCTGAATTAAAAATATAGAAAAATAAAAATAAAAATATATAATTAAAAATTTGAAAAAAATATTTTTTTTACATTTTTTTAATTCTTTATTAATGAAAGTAAATGAGTTGACCCAAAGTTAACCCAAATTAAAAAATTTGAATTTAATTTGAGTTTGATTATTTTGAATTTGGGTTATGTTATTTTATTACAAGTGAATTTGGATTATAAAAATTCAACCCAAATTTAACCTTCAGATCATATTTACACTTAGTTTTCCGTGCCCATTTCTCTTAATCAAATACGTAAAGAATACCATCATAATTTTACTCAAAATTTTCTTTCCCCTAATTTTTTTAAAAAAATTATATTCCAACTCAATTTCCGCACTTTAATTTAAGAATAATTTGAACTACCTTATCTCTAAATATATGTTCAGTCTAGTGGAGTTTACCGTAAAAAATAGGTACGGTTAAAAATTAGATTTAAAACATGTTAGAAATAAGGAAGTGTTCTCTGTGGTTAACTGAGAGGCAGTGAAGTCAAATGTCATGTGGGTTATGTGCCATCGGGCTTAAAAGTTCTTGGACTCAGCAAGATTTCTCGAGTTGCTGATGTGTTTGCAAAACGGCTTCAAGATCCACAGCGTCTTGCGAATGAAGTGTGCTCAGCTCTGCAGCACGGTATCAAGCCTGAAGGCGTCGCTGTTATAATGCAGTGTTTGCATTTACGGTTCCCGAATCCGGAACCAGTTATTCAGGACTGCAGACATGGCACCAATATTAAATTAATTGTTTCATCAGGTTCTGGGGTTTTCAATAATAAAAAGGCTGGTGTTTGGGAGGATTTTTTAAGTCTTCTGAGGTTTCGCGGAATTAACATAGAGAAACCATGCAATGAAGATGCTGCAGATCAGTGTTGGTGCCCTTCTAAATGTGCACAGAGTTTTTTTACTTCAGATACAGCCTTGGAATATCCCAAAATGATAGCCGCTGTCGCTTCTATCATAAGGTCCTTGGGCGAAAATCCATCAAGGAAAGAGCTCCTGGAAACCCCAAAACATTTTCTGAAGTGGCTGATGACCTTTAGAAGTTCAAACCTGGATCTGAATCTAAATGGACATGTTTATGTCAGAATGGAGTGTGGGCAGCCCAATGGCATAGCCTTTCACCATGAAACCAAGATTCAGTCGGAACTGAACTTGCCAGTTTGGTCACAGTGTGAACATCACTTGCTTCCATTTTATGGGGTCGTCCATTTAGGATACATCAGTGATAAGAAAGTCAGCTCTAAGGTGGTCTCCCTTCTGCAGTCTATGGTTCACTATCATGGATTCAAGCTCCAAGTGCAAGAAAGACTGACCAGGCAGATCGCGGAGACAGTTTCTTCATTGTTAGGCTCAGATGTGATTGTTGTGGTAGAGGCTAACCACACTTGCATGATATCAAGAGGGATAGAGAAGTTTGGAAGCAGCACGGCAACAATTGCGTTGCTGGGACGATTCTCAACTGAACCAGCTTTAAGGTCCAAATTTCTGGAAACCATTCCGAAAATGACTATAAGCTAGCCGATTGACTGTCTAACTTGCTGCACTCCATATGCTTTTCGGGCAGTCAAATTATTCAATTCTCAAGCGGTTGGCTGTCCTTTATTTATTTTTGTCTCCGGCCAGATTACACAGGAAACAAATGCAGAAATATGCATTATTTTTGCAGACTGCACGGATGGAACCAGCATTTGATTTTAGATTGCTTCAGATGATGGACATTGGGGTTTGATATAGATATGTTCTCATTTTATGATGTAAACCTTGCCAAAGAATGTACTCAAACACGATATGATCTCTCTTTTAAAATCGTCTTTTTTTGTTGTGGCAGAAGCAGCTTCGCTTTGAATCCATTTTGACAGGTTGGACCTTATGACAGAATGTCCTTCGCACATTTACTCCCGGATGCAGGTAGTGTGCTACGTGAATTTGACAATTATGCATTTACTAACGTTTCAAACTGTTCAGGGCTCAGGCACATAATTTTGTGAGATGAAGAAGCAATTTAGCCAAAGCTCTCAGATGAATCAAGTCAAGGCACAACTGTGGTGTGCTAGCAGAAAGAGAGAGATAGGCACATGGCGACTACTCCCATGCGCCCAATTAAAGGTATTTAGCGATTTGAACTTTTTAGCGTAAAATTAGTAAAAGTATTTATTCGTAATCTGGCCATGAAGTTGTCAAAGAGCAAATTAGGGACAATCATTGAAATCCACCGCTGAGGCCGCTTCGAAGCTACTCTGCATTCACAGTTTGGTACAAGCTTCTTTAATAATGTTTGCCTACAATTAGAAATTGAAAATTTAGATCTAAGGTACTACAGATTTGTTTTCACGAGTTCGGTAATGAGAACTGTGACCTTCTTTCGGATATATTTCTGCAGTTTGGTATTAAATTCAATCGAGGATTGTGGGATCGTTGGTATGGGATCATAGATTCATCTCTGCAGTTTGCGGAATTTATAGTTGTGGTATTTTGCACTTTTATTCAGTTTAGTTTTTCAGTTGTGTATCGAGCTGGGAAACATCCGTTGATCTAGTGCAATTGATCTTGGTTCGCGCAGGTTTCAATCAGCCGTGCTAAAAGACAATGAACTGCTGCATGTGAACCAGTTGGCAACACTTGCCCTAATCGGCCACTTGAACTCAGAGACCATGAAATTCGAAGGACATGGATGATTGTGTGGCAGAGCGAGACAGCATAAATATCCGAGCGCATGATTAGGAACTTGCTCATTTGAGCGAATGACAGTGAAGTCTTGATTCAAAACGATTCAGGGTTTTGTGATGCATCTGATGTCGATGAGATATACACACACACACAGTCATCATCATCCATGGATGCACAATTTTTTCAACAAAGAAAAGCACCAGCAGGGAAAGAGTGATATATGCAGCCTGGCTCACCTCATCAAGGTTCGACTATGATCTTCCCAGTGGCATGGCCTTCGATACTGCGAGCCCAAGCATCCTCAACCTTGCTCAGAGAGTAAGTCGAGTCCACCACCGTCTTCAGTTTCCCCTCTCTCATCAAACTCAGAAGATATTCCAGGTTCTCAGCTTTGAATGACAGTATGAGAGGCGCCAGTTGTTTTTTCGAAAAGGTGAGTTTCTTCAGAGCAGAAGTCATCAGGGAGCCAACACCGGGAGTCATGTCCACCACCACACCTTTGGCACTCAGATTCGGCTCGAAAGTGGACCAAGGGATGCCGGTCGTACAGTGGATCACCGCGTCATATTTCTTCCCGGAGGGGCTTTTCAACGCAGCTCCTTCAGGGGTCTTGTAGTCGATGACCTCATCAGCGCCTAAGCTCTTGACGAACTCAATGTTGCGAGCTCCACACGTGGCAGTCACATGTGTGTTTCCCAGCTTTGCCAACTGCACGGCGTAGTGTCCCACGCCTCCAGATGCGGCGGTGATGAGAATGTTGGCCTGCTGACCACTTCCATCCAGCTTGATCCCAGCCGGTTGTGTGAGAGCCTGTAGAGCTGTCAGAGCAGCCACCGGTAAGGCTGCACCTTCACCTGCCGAGACACCTTCCGGCCTTTTAGCCATTTCAGTTTCCTTGGCCACTACATACTCCGCAAACCCGCCCCCAGTCTGTCATTTGGTCATAGCATTCAGGGCAGCTCTAGCAGAATTCTTACAGAGAATAGTCAGACTTACAGCGTGGGGCAGCTTGGCGACGACTTTGTCGCCAGTTCCGAAATTCTTTACTTCAGATCCAACCTCAACTATCTCTCCAGCTATGTCTGTACCTGTTCCAAAGCCGAACAGTAATATGAGTCAAACTGACTCAAACAGGTATGTGTATCAGTGAAGGTCCACTGGAACTAATACAAGTTCTGCATACCTGGTATGTAAGGAAATTTGCGAGGGTAAAAAGGCTTTAGCAAGCCTTTCTGGATTTTCCAGTCGATGGGGTTTATGGTTGCAGCTTCAAGTTTGAGCAAGACCTCGCCTTTCTTCGGGGCAGGAACCGGAACCTCCACATGCTGCAGGAAGCACAATGAAACTCAGCGGCTGGCAGTTTCAGAAGACAAGCAATCACTACCTTAAATGTCTAAACACTTTCCTGATAAAATCCAATCAAGCATATCAAGATCCAACCCTTCAACTAAAAAATCTTCCTTCATCAGAAACTCTAAGAAATGATACAAGCTGAATGTAAAAGAGGGGTTTCGGGAGAATACTTTTAAGCCTTCAGGACCTCCTCCATAGCGGTCGTACTGAACAGCTTGCATAAGCCTTGCAGCCATGTGAAAGATGAGATCTTTTCAAGCAAGAAACGGAAATGTAGAGGGTTTGTTGAGTGATTCCAGTCTGGGTTTTATCGTCCACCACATGTCTGGTCTGGCTACATAGAGTGGACCACTCGGTGGGTGTGTGATATTGACGAGAAGTGGAACCAGATAATGGTGTTGTGGATATTTTGGATAATAATGCAGGCATCAGCGTCATGTGAAATCAAATATCCTGTTTACTTTGTCTGCCATTATAAGCAGAATCTTGGAACAGTTGGTGAATATATAGGGCGAAATAAAGTACGCAGATTCAAACATAATGACCATCCCTACACTCATCAATTTTTCTCACCCTCTTTTCAATTCCTCTTCTAAGTTCTTGAATGAATCTCCCTGCCATGGTAGAGGGGCAGATCCTCGATTCATACAGATGCTTCTCCCAATCAAATTATCACTGAAAAACTAACTCTTTGACCTCTTATACCACCCAAAGTTAAAGCCTAGATTCCATATCCTTTGAAATTTATCATATGCACGTCTGAGCAGTGGCTTTGTTGAGAACAACTTTAGGGCATCTCCATCCCATGTTTACGCAGAGATTTATATCATGCAATAAATTTTTACTGTGAGGTTCGTCTCATGCGGACAGTAATTCTTGCTCATCTGAATGATTTGTTTCATTTAAATAAGACACGACGTTTGTAATTTGAAAGTGTCATGTAATTAAAAGTCTAGATTTTACTCGATGCTTTGAAATTACAACATCATCTTACGCTATATCATGTATTTTTTCTTGGATTAGAATTTTAAGTGTTTTAAAATTACAAGCCTCTCTTAATTAGGCAGTTAAATATTCATATGAAGCTAGCAAATTTATCACCTTTATCTTAATCGTGCAAAAAGTAAAATTGATAGATTATTACTGGTGATGAATGATTTTTTATTGATTATGATAAAGAAGTGATTAATGTTTGGCCTTTTAAGATAGTTGTTGATAGTAAATACACATTGAAAATTATTACTCCCTCTGTCCTCTTTTACATGTCACTTAACCGAATTTTTTTGTCCACTTTTACTTGTCACTTAACAATTTTCAATGCGTATTTAATATCAACAACTACCTTAAAATGTCAAACATTAATAACTTCTTTATCATATTCAATAAAAAATACATTCTCCACCAGTAATAATCTAACAAGTTTACTTTATGCACCAATTTTTTTATAAAAACATCAACCACTCTCATTCATTAAATTTGTTCAACCGCTAGCATTAACTTCACCTTAATCTACTCAAATTAACCTTAAACGACATGTAATAGAGGACGGAGGGAGCAAGTGACAAGTAAAGTGGACAAAAAAATTTTAATTAAGTGACATGTAAAAGAAGACAGAATGAATATTATATTTTGATTTCAATAATCCAACTTGATAAAATCATTTTGAGCGGAATTTTGATGACTTGTTAAACTTTATTTCAAGTTGTGGATGTCTTTCTTGTCTTTATATGTGGACAAGAGGCTAATGTGTTAATTTGTGGTGGCTTTGATGGATAAAAACGTGATTTTAAAAGTAATGACTCATACGTTCGAGAGTGATAAGTTTTGATAATTAGAGTAATTTGATAAATTAATGGTTAAAAAGTAATCTTTTCGTAATAATCAAATTTGGAGAGAAGAGTTCCACATTAGTGTGTGTTCGGACTAATCAATCTTTGAGTAATGAGTTACATTGTAATTAGCAATAAATTTCTTTTACCGTACCTTGTATATAAGCACGAGTGATGGTTATGTACTAATTTTTGGTGTTGACTTACAAAAAAAGTGATTAGTTTATAATTAAAACTATGTCGTGCTGAACAATGTATTGAACATGAATTTAAAAATAAAAAAAAATACTTACGCACCCAATCACTCACCACAAACATGATAGACTGTCAGCACCACTTGTGGTTATTGAACATGAATTTAATGTTGTATTAATTGGTTACATTAAACTCAACTAACTGAGATATTAATTACATGTATTATATTTATTTTGATCCCTACTTTCCTCTGTCTTCTTTTATTTGTCACTTAAAATATTTTAAACTATGACCTCTTTTATTTATCACTTAAAATATCGTGCTTTAATTTTTGAACGCAAATAACTTAAAATATAAAATTATAATAAAAATATATTATCGAAATAGAATTCGATACGAATATATTGAGATTCATCATCATAATGTTTATCATAAAAATCACATACAAAACGGCAAGTCAAATTCAAATTTATAAAAGAAAAGCGACAAGTTAAAAAAGACTGAGGGAGTATCTCAATCGTAATACAACTTCACAAAAATAGTTTGTTAGATTATGCTCTCTTCAAGAAATAATTTTGAATTTTGAATTAATAAACTGTAAATAAAACGGATAAAATCTAGAAAGGGCTTGAACTACCATCATTTACCTAATTACAGTCAGAACTACCATGATATCTAAACAGGGTGCGATGATAAAAAAATTGGACTGATTTTCTAAAATAAAATTTATCATTACATTTATACACTAATATTATTATAAGACTTAAATTTATGTGCGAAAATTACGTCATTTGTTTATCAAAATAAATTATATCATTTTACGCACATTAAAAAAATGATATTTTTTGATAATCAAACGACACAATTTTCGCACACAATCTAAATTTTATAATAATATTAATTTTGGAATGTAATGATGAATTTTATTTTAAAAAATCAGTACAAATTTTTTTCATCGCACCTTTTTTAGACATCGTGGTAGTTCTGATCGAAATTGAGTAAACAGTGATAGTTCAGAACCCTTTTGAATTTTTCCCCTAAATAAAAAACCTATTTCTAAATTTTATCCGTGTTAAAAAAACTCATATTAACTCACTCACCATTTACTATACAGGGTTCGAGTTCTATAATTCATCAGTTCCTTTTTCCTACAAACAACCTTTATGTATGAACGACAGACTCTATATAATTCCCCAAGGCAACATTTATGCTACAGTGAACCAAGTTAATCGACTTCTCTTAGATCCATCTAGCAGTTTCTCAGTTACCCAAACTCAGAGAGGATCAATTGCCTGGCCGTCAAAAATTGAAGTTCACTACGTAGCATTTCCAGATAATCACTGACTATACATGACATAGATAGCACCATACTTTTCAGACTTATACACATATGCATACAACTCAGATACGGCTCACCCTAACAAGACCTGTCTACCACAGAAGCCTGATGTTCATATATACAACAAGTAGGCACATCATTGAACTATGGCGAGATCCGTTAAGCGGCACATACCTGGTTTTCTATTAGTAGACAAAGCAGGACCCTTTCTAGGACTCGGTCCTGTAAATGGGCGGGCTAGTTGGCAAGATCAACAGTGCTCTCTTTCAGCTGGTACACTGAGTTTACCAACTCCTCTGCGTCCCAAAGGAAGTATCCAAAAGCAACCGCCTCTAAAACAAACCTCTTCAAACTCGAAAATGACGTAGAAATTGCTTTGCTGGTTTCGATACATGAATTGCCAGTGACTTCACTACCAAACAATGCAAGACTGTGGTTGTTGACCAGATCCATGCTCTCCTTGGATCTCAACCTGGTACATCTCCGCAACATCTCTGGATCAAATCCCATCACATAGCACCGTAGTTTCTCTTGCTGATTCCCTTGTATGTAGGAAGGCTGACTCAGTGGTTCACATCCTAATTTACAAACATTTCCCTGTACAACATTTTCCAACGTGAGAGGCATGCGTTCCGGAAAAAGAAGGGGTGCATTTTGGTGGGGAGGGGCATCTTGGTTACTCAAGGATAGACTTTGCTCCAGGAGGTGTCTGGTTGAAGCGGACTTAAGGAAGTAGCCATAAAAGATTGAAGCAACATACATCTGACCGAGCTGAACTTGCTGGATCTGAGTAATTGCCCAACTGTCTGAAACACTTGAGTTTGCTTTTAAGCCAATGGCACCGGACACATGTTCTCGAATCAACTCCAGAACCTCACAGCTGTAAATTGACTCAAGCTCCCAGTCCTTGGAGGGGCAAATCTCAAGCCTTCCATTATAAATGCATCTAGATAGCTGTGGGATCAAATGAACTTTGATTTCGGAGAATTTGTTCAATATTGACATGTAAATGATATCTTCAACCTCAATTTGGTTCTCCCTTTCTTTCAATTCCGCAATCCGCCTGAAAAATAGAATCAGCAGTACCATTGATGAGAAGTAAACATGCAAAAGACAAATGTAACAGAAAGTAGTAAAATTGTACAGGAACTACATCAAGAAAATAAATCAAATAAGCAAAACTAGAGACTCCCGCCCGAGTGTTTGAGTCTCAGTGTCTGCTCAGTGTTTTGAGAGCCACTGTATACATCACTACAGCCTCTAATGTCTAATAGATTCAACTTCAGCCCCATGATAGCAACTGTGCACATATATATCGAAAAAACCATCTTTTATAGATCTCATAAAACTTAAAAGGGAAATTCAAGCAGTACATATTCTTGCTCATCTGCTGATGAGGCACCAAAAATCATAAACACAAATTCAAAAGGCAATCAGTCTAAGCTGGGTAAATCTCTAGAAAAGATTTCTTGGACATAAATTACATAGTGATACAGGACATGGGGGTTCGCTTTCTTATTTTACTAGGATCTACTAAGTTGAAATACTAAGTTTATCAAACAGCTGGCTGGGTTACCAGGTGGATGCTGATTCATTCAAGATTCAACACCCTGATCCACTTCGATTTCTGAAAGCAGAGGAAGCTACTTAACAGAGACCTCTTCAAAAACTCAAATCACCAGCAAGACTCAAGAGATTAGCCAAACACACCTGTGAATAATCGCTTCATCACTCCCTTCACTAGCCACCTTTCTGGCGACCGCCGCGTCACGATCGCCGCTCAGCCTCCTCAGCTCGTTGACCACCGCCGCACCGAACAGCTTCCGATCATTCTGCAACACGCCGCCCAAGTACCTACCAGCGCCGCTCCTCGGCTCAAGCGGCGTGTTCAAGCTACTCACCAGCTCACACCGACTCGCCGCTTCCCGATGGCCCGGCCGCCTCCCCTGCCGAGTTGCGGTTAGCTGTGAGTAAGCGGGAGAAGGGGGGCGGTGAGGGAGCAGTGAGAATTTTGCGGCGATCGAGGAGCTGCTGGTGGTGGTGGTGGGAGAGAAGGTGAAGCTACAGTCCATGTAACAGAGCACAGAAACCCTAGCAGGAGATTTTTGGGATGAGAATGGTTATCAATTTATCATCTGATAGGTTAGTGTGAATATATAATTAAATAAATATCAATTGTTTGATTGATAAGCGTATGTTTGCGTAATGGATAAGATTCGGCGATATTCTTTTTAGGGTAGTATCGTAAATTCGCATATAGCTTTTTGGTATGCTTTTTAAAATATCTTGGACATTTGTTTTGTCATGTAGCTCGAGATATTTTAATTATGTGTGATTCAAAGTAAGAATGCGACTCTTTGATGAAACTTAGGGTCAAATCTCAAATGGTTTGTTTTGAGAGTTTAGGAAGTTGATTTTTGTTTGGATCCAAGGAAAACAAGGTGATCTTGAAATTTTATGACAAATCGGATGCTTAATCCTGGAATTGTCTAGTAAGTAAGATATTCTGTGGATATTTTTAAACAAAATAATTTTTCAATTTATGAAGATTTAGGATATTTCATATTGTTAGAGATACAATATTTTGAAGTATTCAAATATTGTTATTTTTCTATTTTAGGTAGGTCACTAAATTACTGTTTTTTGTAGGATTATGAATTCTATTTGACTTAGTATTTATACCTTATAAATACGAGTGTTTATTCTCAATATCAACAATTTCTTCTCTTCTCTTTTATGAGTGAAGTGTGAGCTAGTAGAGTTTTGCCACATATATCTGGCAGTGAGATATTGATCCTGTGCCTAACATCTGGTATCAGAGCTTCTTAATTTTAGGCCTAAGTATCATCGATTCAATAC
>NQLW01000061.1:11923-24368 GCA_002312845.1 Kalanchoe fedtschenkoi
ATCTAATAATTAAATTATAAAATCAGATAATTCTTGATCGTTGGATGATATAAAATCAAGAGATAGTAATAGTCCACAGTTTACATATTCGTAAGGGTTTTCATTTGATCCACTTCCTATATATATATATATATATATATATATAAGGTTGGATCAGTTGTGAACACTTGAGTTGAGAACAAATTATAAACAATTTTGAGCCAATCAATTCAAATATTAAACGACCGTGTTTTAAATATATACCTTTAATGTTTTGAACTTTATTTATTATTTTTCACTATCATTACCTTTAGTAACGTATATTCATAATATTATATATCAGATTAGACACGAATCAATCCTCAATCATATCCTTTATTTTTATCTCTCTTTTCACGTTTGATTTTCTTATTTAATTTTGTGTCTCTCACATTTCTCTCCCATCACTTTGTCAATCTCTTCCTTTCTGCCCATCTAAAGAAAATTCTCTGATCTGCTCCTTCTCTGCTGTCATGCCCGTTTCACGAGCCTTGGCATCGCCGCCGTCTTTCTTGTCGATCCGCACCGCATCAAACCCTAAAAGGTTTCCTCGCCTTTTCTAGATCTGGCACACAGTGGCACATATCTGGTGAGCTCCTCACTGCGCGATTCGATTGATTATCTATGTTTTCGGGGATGGTTAGGCCGTGATTTTAATGCTTTATTAAATTGGGAGGATAGAGCTAAGCTGAGCGCTGCTTAGGGTTTGTGTTGATGGCTGAGATTTTTTTATTTTTTTTAGGTGTTCTGTAGTCTTGTTGTTCTTCTGTTGACATTGCTGGGCTGGAAATAATCCCAACAATATGTTCCATCCTACGACATACATTTGAAATAATGATGTTGCAGGTCCCGTTTTATTTCTTTGGTTGAACGGCACTGTTTCCATTTGTTCTTAGATTCATGAACGAGCATTCAAGCTGATTGCTCTTGATGCATTCAAGATTTCATTTAAGGTTATTTGGAATAATTATGATGGCCTTTTACTTATTTGGTGACCACTGTAAAATGAATCATGGAATGTGGATCATATGGGGTTTGGTGAATTTTTATAAGTATGCATAGTGAACTGATTTTTTGTATATTTAATTGGAAAAAAAATATTGATGCAGGACCTGGGTCGAGGATGAGGTCAGAAAAAATCAGGCATGCACAAAACTTCGAAAGGAAGTCATACGTAGCTGAAATTGGGATAACTATCACTGATGTACCAATGCCATTGAAGATCTAAACTTTTAAATAAAATAATTTATTTGTATGAATGGAGGTGAACGTTTTTCTGTGCAGTGAATTTTATGATTATTTTTCAGGATTGGTTTTTTTGGGCATGAGTGTTGTGCTTTTTTTGTAGTAAATATCTTGGTGGTTGATGGAATCAAGGATGAATCGAAATTTATTTTGGTTGTCTAAGTTTTGTTATTATGGTTTTTGCATGGTGAACATGGGTTATGGTGAATATTCTTTCTAGACGTAGTGAACAGTGAATATGTTTGGATTTTGAACGGTGAACATGCCTGAAACGACAGTAGGCGACAGTGAACATGTCTGAAACGGCAGTGAAATATGTCTGAAACAGAAATGAAAAGTAAACACCTCTCTAATGTAAATATGTGACAGTTAACATGTGAACCATGAATATTTTATTTAAATATGAACATTTGAAAAGTGAACAGAAAACAAAAAATATATTTAATAATCAAAATGTTGATATAAAAAATGTTTAAGCATTTAATATAGTACATAATTACACTTTATAATATCTGTCATATTAATAAGTTTCAAATAATTAATAGAGCTTAATAAACAAACTTAAAAAGGAAACTAAATGATTGGTTCAAAATCGTTCACAATTTGTTCACAATCTAAGTGTGCACAACGGATCCCTCCCCATATATATATATATATATATATAGGGGAGGGATCCGTTGAGAACCTCCTTAAGTTGAGAACCATTGTGGACAATTCTGGACCAATCATTTTATTTTTGTTCCATCATGGAGATTGCTTTATGACACATATTTATTGTACAATTACATATATGTATATCATGTGTATTATTGGCTGTCTTATTAATTTTACATTTCTTATTTTAGGAATTGACATTTGTAGTAATTTAGAGTTGAATTATGTGTTCCGGAAGAGGATTAAATCTGTTACCTCTAAATAAGAATATTCCAATCTACGAAGACCGAAATCGGATTGGATTGGATTGGATATTCTATTTAGTTGTATCAATAATTCTAGTCAACTGAAGACCAAAATCGGGAGTTACCTAGGAGTATTGAAAATTTTATTTGCTCAGTCACTTGGTCACATGTTTAGAAAATATTAGTATAATCAACCTTCGAATAGTATCTATGAGCTACGAATATTGAAATCGAGAAACAACACGATACGATATCAATTGTAGTCAATAATTTATTGCATAGGAACACCCGAAGTCGCACTCGTAGTAAATTATTGAGTGATTAAGTCGTATTATTGAAATTGCATGATACATTGTGTAAGATTATTTGTATCTCATGACAAAATGAGAGTTTGCATGCAACTTAGGTGAAGTAGAAATCCTAAGATATTCTCATCAAGTGAAACAACTTTCCTTTCACAATTGCTTTTATTTTGCATAGAGACATACAAATAATTAACAATCAATCGATTATGATTAAATAATCATTAACTAAGATATTGATGCCTCTAACAAGCCTTATTTGCTCCCTTAAGTACGACTCAGACTTTCTAAAACGTATTGACATAGAGATATGGTAAAAAATACACTTGTGAATGATTTACAATATCCACTTGTTGTGATTTGTTATTCTTTTTCATTTTTAGTACATGTAATGACAACATTTTATAGTATTCATTAAATTAGACTATATAATCATCATTTAAATATGTGTCAATAATAAAATTAGTTATCATTTGTCAGTTATCAAATTAGTTATATTATAGTAGTTATCTTTCTGTTGATATATATATATTTTGAACTATAGATGTATATAATATTCACCAATAAATAATCAATATTCATCAGCTAAAGTATAAAGTGCACACATTATTTCATTTCCGCCAAAGATATTTGGATCGCCACATCAAATATTTGGTTGACATCTACATCATCTATTAGTATAGATTTTTCTCTTATTATGTATGTTCAAATAACTTTAAATTTTTAAACACAAATTGATGGGTGTAGGGACTGTGATGATTAGACGAGGAAAGGTTGGGAGAATACTGGGAAGAAGGGCGAGAGTGAGAGGAAGTGGAAGGAATATTAGAGAGGGTGCAAGAGAGCAGTATATTGTAGGCTAAAATATTAGAGAGAGTATAAGAGAGCAGCCGATAGTAGGCTAAATTCTTGTTATTCTCATTCAATGAGTTCATTGTCTTATATAGGTCAGTACACAACCATCTAAGTTGTAACAAATTCTAAAAATAGACTCTTAACACATCATTATTTTGTTACACAAAATAAGTATTGCGTGGATAATTCTCAGCCTTTCATTTCTTACGCATTCTTCCTCTTTCTTTTGTAATAATACACCCCTCATCGAAAATGACCTTGCCCACAAGGCCAAAGGCGAGAAGGTGTATGAAATTATCAACGTCCTTCCAAGTAGCATATGAATCAGGGCGTTTATTCCATTTTACTAAATACTGGCCAGTCCAAGCTCCTCTCACACTTGATTTATCATAATTGTAACAAAGTCTCAGGTTGTTATTCCTCTAGGCTAATTAAGAGATTAGGCGGAACCTCAATTCTTTATTGCCTCTTTTATCTTGGCAGGGTTTAAGTAATGACACATGAAAAGTAGTGTGCACCTTGTAATATTCTTGAATACTAAGTTTATATGCTACTTGTCCTATCCTAGAAGCTATGCGAAAGGGATTGAAGTATTGCCTGGCCAGCTTACTAAACTTTTGGTGGCCTTTTATATTCTGGTGGCATGGTTGCAATTTGAAAAATACACAATCACCCTTCGCATATTCTTTCTCTTGCATGCTACGGTAGACTAGTTTAATTTCTAGTGTTGCGTCTGCTGAATGTTGTCCCTCAACTCTTTTATCGGATGTGAGTGATCAGTAGGTAGTGTGTCTACTACTTCCACCTCGGAAGTCCCTTGAAGATAGTCTATTACATTAGACGGGAATCTTCCATCTATAGCCTATAATTAATTTTGTTGGATGATTGAGTTTCAAGTAGTGTTTTAACACCACTCTGCCCAAGGAAAGCGAGTCACCCAATCGCTCTTGTTGTCATTTGCATGACATCATAAATAATCTTTCAAACTTCGATTCACCACTTTTGTCTATCCGTCTAAGAATGCTAGGAACTGCCAGCGGGTAAGACCAACTCTTATAAGTGGAATAACTCTTTCCAAAAAACAAAAATCATAAAGATGGGTCACAGTCTAAGTTTGTGTTAGCAAGGAACTTGTGAAGCTTTAGTACTTTCTTGATGAATGAATGTGACACATCCTCAGCTGTTAATCCTGTTACTAAGGCTGATAAATGTGCATGTATCGTTAGGCATCTACAATTACCATTAATGTTATTTTGTCCAGAGATGAAGGAAGATGATTAAATAAAGTCCATGAAAATATGTCCATTATTGTTTGTTATTGGAAGCGATAATGGCATACTTGGGGAAGCCACACATGGGGATTTAAGTTGTCGACATATATAAGTTAGTCGCAAC
Source organism: Kalanchoe fedtschenkoi (assembly GCA_002312845.1). Taxonomy (NCBI): domain Eukaryota; kingdom Viridiplantae; phylum Streptophyta; class Magnoliopsida; order Saxifragales; family Crassulaceae; genus Kalanchoe; species Kalanchoe fedtschenkoi. The sequence continues at coordinate 16,638 of NQLW01000061.1, forward strand.
TCCGGTGAGGGTCCTTTCTATTTCTTTGTGTGCCCACTTGAAGCATATATCCTTGTATTCATGAATAGTCATCTCTTGCAAGACTCAATCTTTAGGCACATAGGGGCAGTTGCAAAGGATAAGCATCACGCACCCCAAGAGACTCATATTTCCCGAGACATTTATGAATGTGACTGAGACATTTATACGCCTTGATGCTGAATTTATATAACTTTAGCAATGCAAAAAGTATTCTAAAGATCGGCCTGATGGCTGCTTACATCAATTGGAGGATCGCTTCTAGCTGTCGTAATAAGGAGTTGGCTGGCCTATTCTTCTATTCATGGTGAAAAATAACATTAACATCGAAATCTAACAATTTAGCTATCCACTTTTACTGATCAAGGGTGAGAGTTATTTGGGTGAGCAGCATTTTAACAGTTAATGATCTATAATGATGGTCAATTGAGACTCCGAAAAGTACTAATGCCACGTGTATACAGCTGTAAAAACGACCATGAGCTTTCGGTCAAAACTGAGCTTGTCATGATTGTCGTGAATAATTACTTACTAAAATATGAAGCTGGTCGACTCACTTACGAAAGAATGGTGCCCATTCCAACATATCTGTCTAAACATCAAATAATTTAGATATTTTCGATAATGTCAGGATTGAGGTAGAAGTGAGGGCTTCCTTGAGAGCATTGAAGGCATGGGTGGTTCCTTCAATCCAGAGAAAAGCCTCTTATATACACATAATTCCTGACGAATCATTGATTATACTTTGTTAATCCAAGAAAACTCTTGAGTTGTTTGGTAATTTTTAGGTATTTCCTATTCTCTGATAGCCTTGACTTTTATAGATTTACAACAACTTATTTTGTCTAGATTATATGCCTCAGATAAGAGAATAAAGTCCTGAACACTCCCCATTTAGAAGTATAGAAAAAAATGAATTCGTTTTGAGAATATGGATTACCTTCTTCAACAAGCGTAGATGTGACTCTAAGGTGTCGGTGTACACTAGTATCTAATAGGAAGTTGGATGGCGTATTGAAGAGACCAAACAACATGGCGAGAAACTCATAATGTCCTACATGTGTTTTAAATGCGATTTTGTAGACATCATCAAGCCTGACCTTGAGTTGATGATATCCGGACCACAAGTCAAGTTTTGAAAACATAGATGCCTCATGTAACTCATCAGAAAGCTTGTCTAAGGTAGGAATTTGGAACTGATTCTTTTTATCATCATGTTGAGTGCTCCATAGTCCACACAAAATTATCAGTTATCATTCTTCTTATTCACCAATAACACCAGAGAGAAAAGAGGGTTTGAACTAGGCTAAATGATACCCTCATTGATCATCTCTTTTTGTAGTGAGGGTGATGATATAGTTTGACATTTATCAGAGTTGTACCGAGCGCTAAATGAATCTAATAATCTAAGACCCGATAAGGGGGGTAAGCTATAAGGTTTGGAGAATACAACTTCATATTTTTGAAGCGGAAGTTGAAAGGAGGCAGTGATTTCAAGTCTAACATCGTACGATATTTACAATTTAAGAAGGGTGATGACTTGTTAGCTTTGTTGTGTTTCCGATTTAGATTTCTAGATAATGGCTAATTGGAAAAAGAAAAAACTTATGTGTATGGATTGTTTGGTCAAGCATGAGGGAAAGTTAAGTAGTTTAGGCTTTACTGTTGAGCTTGTGGAGGATGACTTGATCGCTCCCTTGTTTTAAATTCATCCACATTTGTTCGAAGTCGAAAAAAGCAGGCTAAATTTTAGCCTGGCCTTAAGCTCCAAGGACAACGTCGGCTCCACAAATTGAAAGCAGATAGAGGTCCACAATGAAGCTCATCTTGGACGAGAGACATCTGGTTGCAGACTCCTTTGCACTATAACTCATCTCCATTCTCAATCTTCACATTAAGGTGTTGTGACTGCCCACTAATAAACGTTAGTACCTATCAACGCACATTTGGAGAAATTGTGGATGAATCCATTGTCGGCAAGGACTACCACTGCTTGATCTCTGATGCTTGCAGCTAACCTCGACGTGTTAAGAATCATCTTGCCGTGAAGCGCGTGAAAGGAAATAATGGATGTCTCAATGGTTTTAATGGGTTGTGCTCTAAGACTGTTAAATTTATTTTATTATGTAGGTTTTCAGTGTTATTCCAATCATTATTATCTTTCCCTTCATGATCAGACATAAGAAATAATTGGAAACGTGACTTGAATTTATGATCTGAAATGAACTGTTCGATGCACTTATAACAAAATATCTTTTCTTAAGAGTGTGTCATCTCTGTTATAGTCAGTCGTTTGATCAGAAGCTGGGTTGTTGTTAGAAATTTTTAATTGAGGTTTTGAACTGGGTAGGGGTCTGTTTTGGAAGGATTAAGGGTATTGATTAAGGGTTTTGAGGTTGTAGGGGCGAAATGTCTCGGTATCTAATTTTCTTCTATTACACGTGTCATCCCTATGGCTTCCTAAGGTATTGTTGGGTTGAATCGTATAATTTCACGATGGACTTCATCCCTCAAATTGTAAGAAACCTATTTAACAAGTTTTCTTTAGTGAGCCCTGAGATCCGAGTAGAGAGTGATTCAAATTCACATATGTAAGTTGGGATGGTGGTGACTTCCTAAAGCTTAGTAGGGAGATGTTCGCATTCCAAACTTCACAAGGGCCAAAACACCATCTCAAGTCATGTACAAATCTCCCTCAATGCAAAATATTTTTCTCTATATCAAATGAGGCAAGGTTCAAGCTCTGCTCTGGGTTCATCTCATGATGGATGATAAATCGTTCTATCTAAAACAATCAACCTTCAATGCCTTTTATATTAAAACGAGTAAAGGCATCCGTCGTCCCGACGGTTTGGTTAGAGAAAAATTAAAAATCGAACCAAATTATTAGTCATCCTTTTTAAAATATGAAACCGTAAACCGAACGATTTTTTAAAATTTGAAACCGAATCGAACCGGACCGAACCGCCTGGGAGCGTCGTACGGACACCCGGGCGTATCCTATTCTGTTATATATATAGATGAGGTACTTTTAGTGGGATTTTTGAATTTATTGCCAGGTATATCTCAGGGAAAATGGTGTAGATGATTTGTGGGTTGTTAATAATAATTGAAAGAGTTGGAAATATATGGATGAATTTGTTTGTCATGGATGGTGAGATGTGAGGTGTGGATAATATGAGAGGTGGGGTTTGCTTACATTGGCTGTTTATCACGTCGTTGAGGGCGATTTTGTGGTTCTCAGATTCTTTTATTGAGGCTATCAATGTCAGCAAGGATTTCTGTAGAATGTTATTCGTCAGGGACTGCAACACATCTTTCACAGTTTGGAGTTGAACCTCAAACTCTTAGAATTGCTACTAAGAGTGGTGAGGGATCCATACACTGTGTGAGTGTTTCCAACACTATTAACTCTGGATGAAATCACCAACTGATGGGTGCAGGTCTTGAGATGATGAAAAAAGAAAAGATTGAAATGAATCCGATAAGGAGGACGAGAGAGGTATAAAGAAATATTATATATTATGGGAGAGCATCGGTCGGTTAACCGAACCGAATTGTTGTTTGGTTAACCGAATTCTAAAAGTCTCGACCGATAACAGAACCGAATTATATGACTAACTGATAATTCGATTAATTCAGTTACCGGTTAAACATTCAATTAACTGAAATTAACCGAATTAGCCGAACAAAATAAATATATTTTATAAATCATGATATTTATATGTAAAAAAATTAATTTTTATTTAATAAATTCATTTTTTGGTTAATTCGGTTAACCAAATTAACCGAACTCAAAAATTTCTCTTCCATTAACCGAACCGAATTAACCAATTTTTTTTTCAGTTTTTGACCGAATTAACTGATTCACCGAATTAACCGAACTGAATTAATTCAGTTAAGCTACATCGGTTCGATGAATCAATTTTCACCGAACAGTGCTCTCCCCTATTAGAGATAGTATGAGAGAGTAGTAGATTATAGGCTAAATTCTTATCACTCCCATTTAATGAGTTCATTGCCTTATATAGGCTAGTACACTAACACCTCAGCTGCTACAAACTCTGAAAACAGACTCTCAACATATCATTCTGTTACACAAGATAAGTACTAGGTAAATAATCCCTATATTTCATTTTGTACACATTCACCTGCAGTCTTTTGTAATAATATATGTAACAATAACATCATGTCTTCTTTAATAGCATGAAACAATGCAATTATGAAGTTATTAAGATGACCGGAGTATTTGCTCTATTTTAAACGCTGGGCTTTCATATGTTCTCTCCTTGAAGATCTTGATAATTATATATCTATTTATAATTAACTCCAACAACATAAGTGCCCATCCATTTCAGTTGCGTCGATCGAGTTCTCAAAATGATACATTGAATAAATTCATTTAGAATAAAATCAGAGAGTGAATGACAATCAAATGAACATTCAATTGAAAATGAATGCTAAAACAATAATAATTAAAAATCATGCCTTCATCAGCAATAATTTCATAACATTGAAAGAGAAGATTAGTGTATCACAAGAGTAGTGAGTTTGCGCTACCGACAGCGCGCCAGGAGCCACTTTGGAACACATGACAATATTCTACACTGTCGAAATAATTTTAGTTGAATTTTAATTGAATTGATTTGAGTTCTTGGCCAATGACTCATTGGTGGACCATGAGTGCTCTCGCTCGAAAAAGACATCATTTTGCTTCATTTTTATTAAAACACTCCATTTTTTTAAAATTTAATGAACATAACAGCTCATTTAATGAACATAACAGCTCATCTGATGAACATATTATCAAATCTAATGAACATAGCAGCTCATGTGATGAATATATCATCTTATGAACATAAAAGCTCATCTGATGAATATATCACATGATGAACATAGCAGCTCATCTGATGAACATAGTAGCTCATCTGATGAACATAGTAGCTCATCTGATGAACATAGTAGCTCATCTGATGAACATAATATATCATCTGATGAACATAACAGCTCATCTGATGAACATATCGTCTGATGAACATATTATCCGATGAACATAACAACTCATCTGATTAACATAACACCTCATGAACATAACAGCTAATCTGATGAATATAACAGCTCATCCGATGAATATAATAATTCATCTTATGAACATAGAGCCCAATTGAGATATGAATGAGTGTTTTAATAAAAATAACGCAAGCAAAACACCGTTATTTTTGAGCGAAAATACACTCAAGAATTTACGGTTCTTAGCGATACACTTACTCATTGACAAAAATGCTCTTCAATATTTATTTTAGTTTTAAAGACGACCTCTTATTTATTTTATCTATCTTCAATAAACTTTAATCTTATTAATATAGATAAAATGTCATTAATATATATATATATTTCGTATGTGCACTCACATATATGGAAAAGTTTTATGTTTCTCAAATTATTTATATAGACGAAATTCCAAACCCTAGCAGAGTGGTATAAAAGCCATCTTCACTCTCATCAAATTTTTCCGCGGCGGCCAACTCGGCAGTAGACAGAGGAACCAGAATCTCCGATCACCGACAGCTGCAATGGTATCTTCCCTGCCAAACTTATCTCATCGCTTCATTCCGTTCGTTACTTTATCATCCTCTAATTTCTGACTCATCTCCCATTTCTATCTGCAGGGCATCGATCTGATCGCCGGCGGCAAGAGCAAGAAGACCAAGCGCACTGCACCCAAGTCCGACGATATCTATCTCAAGCTCCTCGTCAAGGTACGAGGCGATCCGGTCTTTCGATTTGTTGGGTTTCTGTGCTTAAAGATTCGATCTTGAGGTCTGTTTGTGGCGATTAGCTTTATAGGTTTTTGGTGAGGAGAACTGAGAGTAAGTTCAATGCGGTGATATTGAAGAGGTTGTTTATGAGCAAGGTCAACAAGGCTCCCATGTCGCTCTCGAGGTTGATCCGTTACATGGAGGGAAAGGTTGGTTTGCATTTTCTAGTGTTTTTAGGGTTTTGATTTGGGAGAGATTTGATGTTTTGAATCTGAGTGTTGGGTGGATGGCTTGATTAGGGTGATAAGATTGCGGTGCTGGTTGGGACTGTGACGGACGATATTAGGGTGGCTGAAGTTCCGGCTGTGAAGGTTGCTGCTTTGAGGTTCACTGAGACTGCTAGGGCTAGGATTGAGAATGCTGGAGGAGAGTGCTTGACCTTCGACCAGTTGGCACTGAGAGCTCCGCTTGGCCAGAACACGGTATGTTGGCCAGAACACTTAGGAGCTTGCATCAAGGGTGAATACTTTGGGTTGCAATTGCATATATTGAAAATAAAATAAACAATATTGGTTCCATAACCCTATGTTTGGATTAGAGAAAATGAGGAGGAAAGGTAAATGGGGTGGAACATGATTTCCCTATGAACCCCACCCATAATCCTCTTGTTTGATTAGAGGTAGAAAATTATGGAGAAAAAGTGTTAAAACACAACTCGTTTTAATTATATTGTCCATCTAATTTTTCTTCCCCCAATTTTCTTTTAGCCAAACATGGAGTAACATTTAACTTTATATCTAATTTTCCTTCCACTCAAATTTTCCCTAAATCACACAGAGACTTAGTGTAGCTGATCCCTCTCTATGATGCTGGAGCACTCTTCATTACATATTTGCAGTAAATCATATACGATCAATACCGCTTGCTGTAGGAAGTTTGTTTTTACTGAAGTTCACTTCATGATTGGTTTGCTGTTTGATCTGCTATCAGTAGTGGGTTTATGTCCCAGTCCATTGTAGTGATGTAAGAATATCGTAGTCAGCCAAAATATCTACAAGCAAAGGCACAAGGGCTTTTACATTTAACAGCTAGATTGGTTAGTGTTATTCAGTGGTCTACGCTTATTGAGATAAGTTCCTTCTGAACTGCTAAGTTTGTTAAATTAATTGTTTTCGTCTACCCCCTTTCTAATTTGTACATGAGGTCCTTCTATACTGATGGTTTGCATTAGGATAACTTTGTTTCAGTTGTGGTGATTCTTGCTTTAACTCTCCTATCTTGATGTTGAATCTGATATGTTTTGGTGCATTTGATTGGCAGGTCCTCTTGAGAGGCCCGAAGAACGCACGTGAGGCAGTGCGACACTTTGGTAAGGCTCCCGGTGTTCCCCACAGTCATACAAAACCGTATGTTAGGTCCAAGGGAAGAAAGTTTGAAAAGGCTAGAGGAAGGCGTAACTCTAGAGGCTTCAGGAACTAGCTGGTGTTTTGGTGCATATCCGCAAAAAATCTTGTCTGAGAATGGGGGCACTTAGTTTGTTATTTTTGCTCGCACTCTTCCCAGGATCTTATATTATCTCAGCATTTTTGACAATCTAATGCGTGTTCTCTTGTTGCAATGACATTCTAAAATTCACTAAAGAATAACCACCTTAATATTTTATTAATGTTAATTGTTATCACGCCCCTAAAGCTTAATTAAGAAATCCAATTTGGTTGATTTATTTGATGGGGTAAAGTTGAGAGATATTGGATTAGGACCAACTGATTAAGTTCTACAAGTCTTTGGCCGCTCGGAGGCCAAGTAGGGATCCGGAGGATCGGATTAAGCTCAAGTTGGATAAGTTTTTAGCACAGTAATTACTCTGGCGAAGATGGATCACTACTAAACTCGGCGGGAAACGAAGTCCTCAAAACCAACCTTCAAACAGTTGCTGATGCGGTTACCTTTCATG
>NQLW01000061.1:25368-38096 GCA_002312845.1 Kalanchoe fedtschenkoi
AACCAATTTCTCTGCATTTTCCAGATCTCTCTCTACACCTCTCCCTCCTCTCCCACCATCACCACTTTCCCCTTCTTTCCTCCCATTTATATTTCCTGTGTATCACAACCCCCAGCTCCGTAAAATCCCTTTTTGAATCCAAATCGGCGTACATGGGCAAGGTTAGAGGAGGCGCTACAGCCGCGGCGTCGCTTGGAAACCAAGTCAAAGATGCCCCCTTGGAGATCGGATTCGCAGAGCCCAAGTTCCGCAGCATCCGGAAGCGCCCGTGGGGCAGATTCGCAGCCGAGATTCGAGATCCGTGGAAGAAAACTCGGGTCTGGCTGGGCACGTTTGATTCGGTCGAAGCCGCGACCAGAGCCTACGATGCCGCGGCTCGGTCCCTCCGCTGCCCCAAAGCCAGAACCAACTTCCCCACCCCTCCGAGCTCGAGTATTGTATTTATTTTTCATCGAGTAGCTTTCGAGCCGAGCTCGAGTATTGTATTTATGTTTGGAGTAGTTTTCGAGTCGAGCTCGAGCAGTTCCGAGCCGAGTTCTAATATTTCAAAATTTAACTCGAGTTCGAGTAATTTGCGAGCCGAGCTCGAGCTTAAGAAAAAATTATCAAGCCAAGTTCGAGCATTACGTATAAAAGCTCGTCGAGTTCGAGCTGAGTTCGAGCCCATGTATATATTAATCGAGCCGAGTTCGAGTATTGCGATACCCGGCTCGGCTCGGCTCGTTTGCACCTCTAAGTGTTTGGTAGCACTTGCTGGCCCAATCTTAAACTTTTTACTTTTCGCAAGCTTGCTTTTCATTCTAAACAATGTGTATTTCTTGGCTATAGTTCAGTTCATAAAGGGTTTAATTTAAGTGTCCTGATGTGTGTCTTTATGTTACTACTGGTCTTGTGTATATCTTCAGAGATGTGGTCTTCGATGAGATAGTCTTTACCTTTAAAAAAAATTCATGACAATACTGAGGCTCACCTTACACATGAGACAATTTTATTATCGGACCAATTACTTTATGGAGATGTAAATTATTATGATTCAACTATTACTATTACTCATAGTCATGATGATTCTCCTAGTGTTTTATGTGATATACAAGACTCTTCTGGAAAGTATTTAGAACAATTCGATGTGTAGATGAGCTCACAAAGGGGCAATTTACAGGTGCTATCAAAAAATCCCGCGTTGAAATCAACAAAGCTTCTCCTAGTGTTGTATGTGATACACAGGACTCTTCTGAAAAGTATTTAAAATAATTTAACGTCCTGATGTTGCCGTACAAACTCCGTGTTGAAACTAACAAAGATCCGCCAGCGCCTATCTCTACACGAAGGGGAGCCGATTCGAGTGAGACTGCTGAAGCTTCAATCTTCTATGGCTTCTAGATCTGCTGCTAAACCCTCAAAGACTATTTCTCCATCTTCTACGACTTCGACCTCATCATAAGAGATTGATTGTCCCTCTTTGGTGTTATGACCCCAGAATAGGTTACAAAGTGGCATGGTGCTGAGGAAAGTCAACCCCCGTGCACGGTCAGCGGAAGCATGGTGTTTGGCATAGCTGTAGTCTCCCCTTCTGACATAGCTAATAGAACACTATCACTAATTTAGATTTATCTAAGATGCAAACTAACCTTGTGTCAAACTTTCCATCTCAGGTTCAGAGAACAAAGAAAGCAGAACTAGATCCGCCTAAATGCAAAGATCCAATTATATTTACTGTGCAATGCATCATACGTAGTACACCCTTGAAAGAATGCATCCTAGACTTAGGAGCTGCTATAAATGTCTTGCCCAATAGTATTTATGCAGCCCTCAACCTAGGACCCTTAAAGTGCACCAAAGTGGTCGTAGCGCTAGCAGATTGTTCAGATATTCATCCGTTGGACTCGTGAAAAATATACTTGTACAGGTAGAAAAATTGGTTTTTCCTACAGATTTCTATGTGTTAGACATGCCGGAAGACACACGAGTTGTCAAACTACCCATAACCGTAATATCGCTTGCCACCATTTACCGTAGTATACTCCCCTCAATTCAAGCATCTAGTCGTCACTTACAGAGGGCAGCCAAAGTCACACTTGCATCTGTTAACAACTGATTCAAAGAACCCCTGTTTGCAGTCGCCGCATGCAAACAAACGCGCACAAGAAGAAGGTCCTAAGCATGTGGTTTAATCCTCAGAATTCATAGATTCAAATCAGCACAGTTTCCATGGTACGAAGGCAATTATCGGTTGAAGAGTACAGGACGAAGCCGAAGACCAAAAAGATGATTCCTAGTCTCAACAGGGAAAGGCAGTTTCTAATGGACTCAGGGTTGTACATGAGGATTCAAAGACTAGCACAAACCATGGGATGGTCGAGGATGGCAGATTTGAGTTGTCATACTGACCACATAGCCACAATTCTTTAGAGCAACCGTTGTTTACTTTGAAATGGACAAAATTTCTTATCTCAAAGATTGAAGGTACAAACTTTCAAATCAATCTCGACCAGGTTCGAGATGTATTCCACTCGAGATTAGGTGATGCTGAGAGGTACGAGTCATGCATAAGGGTAGAGCTCCTTAAAATATAGAGGGAAATTTCCACAGACCTTGAACTTAGTTTTAAACCCTCAGAGGTAGCAGGCACATACAAATGTGATCTAAGTCTCCTATACATCCAAAAAGTCATGGGAGGCACTATATTCACTTGAGATAATGGATGTGACACGATTCAATATCCAGGGCTCTTCATTTTACTATATGCCAATAGAGGATTGCCGGCTGACATGTGCCAACACTTTGAGTTTATTCAGGGTAAGGGTGGCATGATAGTTTGTGGAGGAGTAGCTATACATATTCTGTTGCACATGTAAAAACATTGTCTGTACTTCGAATTTAAGGATGAGATATCATTCAACCCGCCTATCTGACAAGGGAATTGCTCAAAAACTTGAGATTCATCGGTGTCTTGAGAACTGGTTAGATAGACTGGGTCTATCACATAGATCCAGCGCTGCGAGAGGAGTTATCAGCAGCTAAGAAAAAGCATGTACAAGATTAAAACCAACCCAAACCCTCAAAAGCTCATTTCACAGCACCTTCAACATTCAATGCTGGAGTTGGACACTCGGTTCAAAAATAACGAGCTCCACGATAGATGGAGGTAGTTGATTTTGAGTAAGGCTACATGAGAAACTCACTGGCGATGCACGATACTTCGCTGAGAGAGATAGTGGTGTCGATGTAGACACTCACAAAGGAGTAGAGGAGCACCCAGGACTTGCTGGGGCGAGTGCCGCGTGACCACGGAGAGGAGTCTGTTGATGCACCATTACACATGACTATAGAGTATGCATGCATAATCATATACTTTCTCTAGATACTTTAAATTTACACTTGACGTGTGTTAAATTAGACAACTTTATGTACTATTTTGAGTCTTGTTATGATCACCCACTAACATTAAATTTTCCGAGTCCCTAATACTATGAAAATGACGTAATGTGGAGTTTTTTGTCGGAAATACGTCAACTTTTTTATATTTCAAATGGCAATCCGCATGTAACTTACTATGTGCATGAATTAATTAATACAGCTTGCGGGAGTTACCTAGTGAAGTCGCATACAAGGAGGAAGACATCATGCGCGATGCCTGATATCAGTCAACACGCAAGTAAAAATACCGATTTGGCCAGACTGAAATTTTTAGATTTTTTCCCCTCCTTATTTTTCTTCAATATGATTTATGCTTATGAACTGTGGGTGTGGAGTGGGGGATAAATCATCACATAACATTAAATAGAGTCAAATTTAATCTTGGAGAGCTTTAGAAAGATTTTTTGGTTTGAGACTTATGAAAACATCGGAATACATAACAGCGAATTTTAGACTGGGAAGTTTTCTCTCTCTATCTAGGATTTTCCAGTTTCACGCAGGCTGGCATCCCCACAAGGGGAGGCGGCACGTAGCCTGCCGTTTGATAATGTTTCCAACAACGCCAATAGAACACCAACATCAATGAAAAAAATCTTTCTTACCAGATTATCTTTGCCCCGTTGAACAGTGTGACCTATCGTGATGGAGATCTGGTTATTTCTTTCATCACGGTGCTTTAATTACTAAATTCGCGTATGGTTGACCGAAACTTAATGGGACATCTAATAAAATAGGAAACTCTAATCTCCGGTAATTGTGGGCGGCATCACGCCGGCATGTTTTGATTCGGTGTCAATCTGCTGAGGATGTGATTGAAGGGCTCTTGTGCAAATCACACCAGATCGAAACATTCCTTTTTCGGTTATTCTGTTGTGGGCCGGATTTTTCCACCATATGAGAAGCGACGAAAACCGTTACGTGGGCCAAATGATATGGTCTCAACCACTTCTTTTTCCACAATGGGTATCTTTGAGAGACCTGCACTACATTTGGATGATGTTTTAAGGCAGTTGATATAACCCTAGCCCTAACCAATCTAGCTTTTGCTAGGTTCTGTCGATCTATCCACCCCATTGGTTCATGATTTATAAGTGAATATGCCCGATCAACATAGATGGATCGACATTGTTTATAAAGGGAAGTTGGAATATTGCAGCAAGTGCAAAAACACAGGATCATAATTTTACTACATGCTAGAAAACAAGTAAGAGCAAAATTTTTTGAAGCTAAAAATTCAGAGTTGATTGGCTTAGTTGTTGAATCTGAAGAAGATGCATATGCTTTATACAATGATTATGCTCGAAGAATTGGTTTCAGTATTAGAAGAGCGAAACAAAGATATCGTCGTGGTGAGAGTAGTTTAACTATGAGACAATTCGTTTGCTCAAAGGAAGGAACTAAGAATGCAAAAAAAGAAAGTAAAAGAAGCTATTCTAGGAATATTACAAGAACTGGTTGTCAAGCATTTATTCAGTTTTCAATTGATCAAGAAGGACGTTATACTGTTCAACGTCATGAAATGGAGCATACTCATGATTTTTCTGATATTAGACAAAGACATTTGATGAGATCTCAAAGATCCATTAGTGATGAGCAGATTGAACTTTTAAAATCTTTTCGAAAGTGCGGTATTAAATTATCAGATGCAATCAGATTCTTGAAATGCCAGTTTGGTGGATCACCTAATATTGGGTTTATTAACATTGATGCTTACAATGCTTTGGCAAATCCTGACTGCAAAACATTCAACGGATCTGATGCAAAAAATTTGATTGAAATCTTTAAAGAGAGACAGGAAAATGAAGATGACTTTTTTTATAATTTCGATTTGGATGAAGATGGTCGTTTGTGTGGGTTTTTTTGGAGGGATGGGATAATGAAGAAAGATTATAATTTGTTTGGAGATTTAGTGGTTCATGATACCACATATCGAACAAATAAATATGATATGGTTTGTGGTCCATTCGTTGGAATGAATCAACATACAAACAATGTAATGTTTGGATGTGGATTCATAATTAATGAAAGAGTAGAATCTTTTGTATGGCTTTTTCAATCATTCTTGAAATCTATGGGAGATAAAGCACCTATCACTATTATGACGGATGAATCTGCTGCAATGGCTGCTGGAATCAAGAAGGTTTTCCCCACAAGTAAACACAGATTGTGTATATGGCATATTATTAAAAACTCGAAGGAAAGGATCATTTCTTTGAGGAAAAAGGATGGATTTATTCATTTATTCAACCATTTACTAAAAGGATGTGATTCTGAAGCTGAGTTCAACTTTTATTGGCAGAGGATGATTACTGTATACAATTGTGCAGATAATCCTTTGATTATTAAGTTTTATAAGACTAAAGAAAAATGGTGTGGAGCATTTTGTAAAGATTTTTTTTCTGGTGGAATTTTGTCATCACAAAGAAGTGAAACAACAAATAAATCAGTTTCAAGGAGATTAAACAAGCTCAGTGGCTTATGTGAATTTTATTATACTTTTTGTGATGTTGTATCTGAATGGAGGAGCAACGAGATGAAGTTTAATTATTCTAATTCAAATGGAATTCCAGAAATGGTTGTTTCCAATTCAAATCTGTTGAGACATGCAAGAGATGTATATACAAGAAACATTTACAAAATTTTTGAAGATCGATTCTTGGATGGTATTTCATGCACACAGATGATTCTCCCCTCTGAACCCAATGTTTTTTGCTATAATGTTTGGCGTGAAGGTATTGACATGTTCAGACATTACATACGCTTTTCCGCTGAAACTTTATTGGTGGAGTGCACCTGCAAATGTTTTACCCAGGATGGTTTATTATGCATGCATTCACTTAGAGTTTAAAACATCCATTGTGTTCAGAGAATACCAGATGCATATATTTTGAAAAGATGGAGGAAAGATATTCGAAAAGACTGTCAAGAATCTGATCAAAGTTTGTGCACAGCAAGTGGTTCATCATTTTGGAGAATTGATATGGTACAGAAGTTTAGTTCTCTTATTTCTTATTGTGAGTCAAGTAATGAACGAAAAAAAATCTGTGAAGGTTTACTGAAAAGAGGTAGGGACCTTGCTGGGTATCAATGTATTTCAGAACAAGGTTATGGAGGTATGAATTCTGATAATATTGAAATTAGAAATCCAGCTGGTTCAAGAGTTGTTGGGGAAAGAAATGTCAGAAAAAAAAGCATAAGAGAAAACAAAACTAATATTGCAAGGGGTAATTATAAGAAATCAGCAAAGGAGGCAATTTTAAAAGGAAAAATGGTTTTTCAACACTCTGTTGAGGAAAATGTCATATCAATGGTTGGTAGTGGATTCTTTGGACATCCCTTATCTGGTGGATCAAATTTGGTGCGAAATAGTTCAGATTCTGAGAATACAGTGACTGCACATCTAGACCTTAATAAATAGAAAAAGAAAATGCTTGCTTGACAGAAAAAATCTTCCATATCAGTATGCTTATAGACATTCTGGAGCTATTTTCAAGATGTATCAGATATTTATTAGATTACAGAAATACATTATGAAATTGCAAATTCTTATGAAAACAGAAATACAGTATCTGTTTATGAGAATATTATTATGTTTTCTGCTGAACAAAAAAAAAATCATAGTGATTTCAATGTTATTACTGTTTAGGACGAAAAGAATGGGGGTAGGAGAAGAGAAGATGGCAGCATGAGAGATTTCTCGAAATTTATCGATTCTACAGATTCGATTGATGTTGAATGCTCTGACTCTCCCTTTATGCGGTGCAATAATCAATCAGGCATTGCTTGTGTATAAAATATGAAGAAAAGAATATCAAGTGGAAAATTTGGTGGAAAATGTTATTCTAATTCTTAGCCTACAAATATGATACAATCAAGTTCAATGTACATGAAATGAATAATTACTTCTTTATTAGGTTCAATGTATCCAATCAAATTCAATATATCCGACAAGATTCTTCTATTAAATTCAATATATCCGATCAAGTTCAATGTATGTGACGAGGTTGAATATACAGTGATGATATAATACTTCCTATGCAAGTTCCATGGAACTTTTCATGATGATGGAAAATGAAATGGAATTAATATTTTTCTTGATATTTTTCATGACAAACCAAACAAAGGTAAATTTAGATGGAATTCGTCAAGTTCCATTTCCTTCTCATTTTCCATCAAATTTTTCTTTGGGTGTGTTTGGTTTAGGAAAAATTTGGTGGAAAGAATAATTTATAAAAAAATAGGAAGGAATCTCTTGTTTGGTTTAGAGTAAGTAAGAAAGGAAAAATTAAATGAAATTTTTTAACAAAACAAAGAGTGTTTTACTACTTTTCTATGAATTTTTCACTCCTAACCAAATAAAGGAAAATAAGATGAATTCCATGATAAATTCATTTTCCATCAAAAAAAAATTTTCCCTCAAATTTTACCTAAACTAGACACACCCGTAGAGACTTAGAGATTTCCCTAGTTTGACAATCCTAGACACTCAAATCTCAGCTCAACGATCTTGCCTCCCATCTTGAACAGGTGATATTGGGCGACGATCCCAAGACGATGATGATCAGGATCGGAGGGTCTGCATCATTTGGGCATCTCCAACCCATAAATTTTAAAAATATATTTGTATAATGTCACGTGGAATTTATGTCATGTCACATCACGATCTACATAAATCTTTTTTTCATAAATTTTTCACCCACATTCATAAACCTTCATTCAATTCTGCGCATGAGACTCACCTGTCATATTACACTTTTATTTGTCATATTATAATAAATAATACATTTCTTAAATCTATTATTTATTTAATTATTTATTATTATTTTTTCTGAATATTTATGTAATAAAATTATATAATTAATTTTTTATTAAAACTTAATTTTTAATCACATTTGGAAGGATTAAACGTGATTCAAGATAAATCTTTTATCACGTTTTAACTTCCAAACGTGATTAAAAGATTGATCTTTAATCACGCTTCAAAGATTCAAACGTGATAACTGATTTATCTTCAATCACGTTTCTTTTATCACGTTTGTAAGATTGAAACGTGATTAAAGATATATTCATGAACCGCTTCGTACAGATGAAGCTGCCTCATATCAGAAGGTCAGAAACCATCCTCCCACATCACCATAAACCTACCATATGAAATTTATAGTCTGACATGAATTTCTTCATAACCCTCCAGTGGAGATGGCCTTAGATATTCATCTGACCGATTCTCATCAAGAAATCTCATCACAAAAATAATGCGCGATTTCCTTTGACGACACTAGTGGAGGATTGAAAACAACAAATGTGCTTCATAGTTTTGTGTCCCAACTCATAGGGAATCTCATCCAAGATGAAGACTCAGACAAATAATCACCAGGAGTTTGGGGCGCGACTTACAACTTGTATTTTAAAGAAGAAACATGTCGTGTAACTGAATTTAAAGTGGTGGACGAGGTGAATAATTAAGGCCAAGGTTTTGTTTGGTTTGGGGAAATTTTGATAGAAAGAAAAATTTGTGGATAAGTGGATTCCTTATGAATTTTATTTTATTTTTTCTTATTTGGTTAGAGGTGAAAATTGGTGAGAAAATATTAAAATATTCTTTATTTTAAACAAATTTTTCTTTCTATTTTCCATCAAATTTTCCTTCTCATTTTCTTCTAAATTTTCTTTCTTATTTATATAGCTTTTTATACAAGGGATAAAACCCAAAAGGGGGTCTTAACTATTACCGCTTACCCAATTGCGGTCAGAACTACCATGATTTTCAAAAAGGGTGCGATGAAAAAAAAATTGACTGATTTTCTAAAATAAAATTTACCATTACATTCCTTACCTAATATAATTATAAAACTTAGATTTGTGTGCAAAAATTACGTCGTTTGGTTATCAAAATAAATTATATCGTTTTGCGCAAATAAAGAAAACGACGTCTTTTGATAACCAAATGACGTAATTTTCGCACACATATTTAAGTCTTATACTACTATTATGTTTGGAATGTAATGATAAATTTTAATTTAGAAAATCAGTCCAATTTGTTTTTCATCGCACCCTTTTTGGAAATCATGGTAGTTCTGACCGCAATTGGATAAGCGGTGATAGTTAAGGGCCCCTTTTGAATTTTTCCCCTTTATACAAATATTGCGCTGTGTAATTGATCCAAATACCAATTTATTTATTTATTTATTTCGTCTCCCGCTTAAACGCAGTCTGTGCTTCCGCTCAGCTCGCAGTCGCAGCTCATCTTCCGTCGTATCAAGTCCGCTCGTTTCGTCTCCCTCACATCGTCTGGTTCGTCTACGCCTGAAAAAATCTTCGTTTCATCTCTCCGTTGTAATCGTTTCAACTGTATATTCGTTTTGATTCACTTGATTTGATTTCAACAGTTTTGAGCCCTAACTCTCTCACAGACTTATGGATTTTAATCAGTTTTTGTACTTGGCTTAGAGTAGAATACGTCATCTGCTTGCTTTGTCTACCTGCTTTTTTTTCTGGAAGATATCTGTTTGGTTTGTTGCATATTGTATTTGCTTGTTTAAGAGATTAGGGCTTTTTTATCCTGTACATGAAGTCATTCTCGGATGGAAATGGAGCTGAAATAACCGTTTTCTGTTGTGTTCTGTTGAACCATGAAACAGCCATCTTATTGGTGGTGTCCATGGTCTGCATGGTAATCATGTGCCCAAAATCACTCCTGTATGTGTAGGTTGTGTTGGTAGTAAGGTTGACTTTCGTTTACTTTTTGGCATAGTTTCTAGAAATGAGTTACAAGGAGGATACTGGCTCGGATAATGGTATGGATGAGTGGGATGAAGAAATGCCAGTTGAGTGTGAATGTGAGTCTGAGGATTCAGAGCCAACTGTCAATCCGAGTGTTAATTTTGACGGGACTCTTAGCAGGGAAGCGGTCGGCCATCGAGCTGTGGCGGAGGTAATTTGCTTCTCGGAGGCTTCTTTGGAGAGTTTGATTTCGTTGGGTCGTTGTTTGAAACCAAACTATCACGTGGATGTTGATATGGTGCAAGAAAATATAATGGAAGTGTATGCTGCTGAGAAAGAAAGGGTGAAAGAGGTTATGAGGAAGGTTGAGGGTCAGATTAGCCTCTCGATTGACATGTTGTCGCATCGGGGTGTGAGTTATATGTGTGCTGAAGTGCATTTTGTTGATGAGAACTGGAAGCTGAAGAATTGGGTGATTGCGTTTCGGCGTGGGCTGTATGATATATTCCCTTGTTATCATGTGCTTTCGAATACCTTAAGGGATTTGGATATTTTGCATAAGATATCATCCATCACTGGGGTGAAGGGAGGCAGAGATGAGGAAGCGGATGAAACACATATTGGTAGTTTTGGCCGTTTTAAGAAGGGAATCAAGGAAAAGAAGGAGCTCCAACTTGATGGTAAGTTGTTCCGTGTGTTATGCTGTGGGGAAATGATTAGTTCAATGGTGCAGAAAGCTTTTCACATGATAGAGAATCAAATCGACCAGATTCAATTGTTGGCTTGGTCTAAACATGGCCCATACTGGCATGTTAAAAATCATGTATTGTTGGAAGCTTTAAAGCTGGAGGCTATGGGCGAATTTTCTTCGAAAGACGTGACTGATTCTTATGATGTACCAACTTTGGAAGAGTGGAATCGAGTGAAGAGTGTTACTGGAATTGTGGAAAAGATGTACAACGTTTTAGAAGGGGTATTTGTTGAGACAAGGCATCTGACAGCCAACAATATCCTGTATTGCCTGATTGAGATTCAGGATATCCTTGTACAAGGCTCTACTGGTGCTGATGATTTCTTGAAAAAAGTGGCCTCGAAAATGCTGAAGAAGTTTGATGAGTATATGAACCATATGTTCTTGCTGTTAGCCATTGCTGCAGTGTTGGACCCTCGCTTCAAAATGAAATACATTGAATTCATATCCAACCAATTCAAGGACCACACTGGTTGGAAGCCGCAATGTGCTCCAGTCATGGATGCTATTCAAAAGCTATTCAAAGAATATGCCACCAAGTTTCCTGTGAAAGTTGACATCAACTCTGGTTCGGTCTCAAATGTTGCCGACACGGAGGAGCGACTTACCAAAGCTGAGGAAAATTTCCATTTCCTGAGAGATTTCCTGGAATTCATAAAAGCTTCTTCTCCGTCGCCTAAATCCGATCTGGAAAGGTACTTGGACGAACCTGTCTTACCATGGAGCGACAACTTTTGTGCATTAAGCTGGTGGAAGGCAGCATGCCACAAATATCCCACTCTGTCCCAGATGGCTCGTGATTTCTTACCCATCCAAATATCTGTTGCTCAATCATATGAAGC
Organism: Kalanchoe fedtschenkoi; assembly: GCA_002312845.1. Lineage (NCBI taxonomy): Eukaryota > Viridiplantae > Streptophyta > Magnoliopsida > Saxifragales > Crassulaceae > Kalanchoe > Kalanchoe fedtschenkoi. The sequence continues at coordinate 37,099 of NQLW01000061.1, forward strand.
CTTTTACATGGCGCCAAGGGAAGTTGATAGACATACTGCTCGAGTGCGCGGGGATGATATGAAGAATGTTTTGAGTTGCACTCGAAGCTGGTGCGAAAAACCGACTAAAAATACCAGCAAGGATTGACTCGGACGTTCTTTCATCCTACCTTTCCTTATGGCAGCATTCAATAATCTGAACAATGTTTGGTTTCATGGTTTAAGTAGGTGAATATGCTGCTGCCCCTACTGACTAGTCACTCTTGAACTACCAAGGTTTTTTATCATTTCTTTTTTAATGCATTTCTCTTTAATTCTCATGTGTCACAAATTTACATAAACCAAAGAGTTTCAATTGCTATGGGTTCACCACGTAGTGCTAGAAATGGTCATTTGACGTGTTGAAAAGTTAAAAATATTTTGAAACTAATTATAAATTGACACATATTATTTTAAACATGTCATGTGACAATTTTCTATTAATTTTGGACACAATCCACACAGGAGCAGTGTTCTAAAAAGCGTTAGGCGGTGCTAGGCGGTGAGCACAACGCCTAACGATTAATCGGCTAGGCGAGGATTAATCGGAATGATTAATCGGACAGTTAATCGGAGTTAAATATATTAATTATAAATTTAATAATTAATTATAAATATATATGTTTATAAATTATTATTTTCATAGAAAATTAAGTCTTGGACGATTAATCGGCTAGGCGAAACGTTTCAACACCGCCTAACGATTAATCGGCGATTAATCGGTCCGAAACGGTGATTTTTAGAACACTGCACAGGAGTCACTCTTAAACGGAGCGCGCTCCTCTTTTGTTATGATATTTGAACTTAAGATTCTTTAGCTCAATGTCACAGCTCGCCCTTTTTAATAATTGCGTCATACAATAAAAAAGCTAAATTCAGAATTTTAGTGTACATTAGGTAGAAGTGTAAATAAAAATCGATGAATCGAATCGAATTGATAGGTTTGGTTCGGTTTGGAATACTAGTGGTTCGGTTATGGT
>NQLW01000061.1:38451-87746 GCA_002312845.1 Kalanchoe fedtschenkoi
GCTACTGCGTTTTAATAATCATGTGTTTTTATTCTGAACTTTTTTAATTAAAAATTTAAATTTTTACTAAAAATATTTGGAGTAAAAAATAATATAATCAAAGACACTAACACATGAAAAAGGTCGAGAAGAACTTCTTCCATTAATTTCTTCTTTTTTTTTTGTTTGAAGCAGTGCGCTTTTACTTAGACCTTTGTATGAGTTAAATTTTGTACTTTTGCAACAACTTAAAATTTTGGTTTTTTTAAAAATTCATATAATTATATAAATAATTATAATAATAAAAATAAAAATAATGATAAATTTGAATGGGGTGAGAGATAATGTGTTGATGAGTGAAATTGTTCTTGTATTTCCAAATCACTGCAGAAAAAAACAAGTGCAGTAAATATAATTATATAAAGTTGAATAACACCAACGTGATTCAAGAACATCAACAATAGAGCAATCGGTGTGTAGCTCTTAACAAATATGGGAGGTTTTCGTTTGAACTTATCTATTGATTCTAGGGCCGGTCCGGAGAATTCGGAGACCTGGTGCGAAACAAAATTTTGAGGCCTCTAATGACCCAAAACGTAGAAAAAATGGTGAATTTGAGAGATAGTTGGTTGTATTTCAAAGAACGACTATAAAAGTGTTTTATTTCACAAGATTTATTTTTTTATATTTCGAACAAATTATATGAAGTTTACAATACATTTAGTTATTACTGAAATGAAGCTTTGATGATTAAATAGTTATATAATGTTGTAGGTTGAAGTTCTCAACTCTCTCTTATTATTGAGCCACTATTCTTATTGAACAGAAAAAATTCAAGGAATTAAAGAAAAATGAATACAACCCAGAAGATCCAGGCACATGTGAAACATACAAAGTTTTTAATCATGATATGATGTCTTAATTAAGAATAAATGCTTCATAAAGAACGTGTCAAAAATAAGTTTTGGGTCAATCGAGGCCTCAACTTTTTATGAAATGACATAATTCGTAGTTCAAATTTGTAAGTGTATTTTTAATAATCCACAAAAACTGTTGATCGAATGCATGTTAGGAATTTTTTCTTAAAATTATTTTGATGTGTGAAACTAATTGTAAGGATGAAATTACCTATTTTTATGTAAATATAATCAAGTTTTTATTGAATCAAAGGAATAATTTTTCAAGTAATCATTTTCTTTAAAGTTCTTACACGCATTGTATGAGTGATTCTTAAATGGACTGTGTATATCACAGTAAACACCATAGTTATCACGTCGTTATGGCGAGTTGCGGCGCTAGACAATCGCCAGGACGACTAGTCGTTATGGCGGAAGACTAGTCGTCTCACGTCGTTAAGTCGTTCTTTATAAATATTTAGCATATGTATTTTTAGTTTTAATAATTTAAAACAAAAAAAAAATAATTTAGTTATTTAAACTCAATTAACATAATATTTTTAAAACAATAAGGGTCAAATTGTATTAATTTAGAACTGATTTGTAATATTTTAAGTAGTTAAGGTGAATCATTACAATATTCTATAAAATTTTGGTTTAAATTATATGTTTTAATACTTTAAGGGCCTAAGTGTAATAAAAAAAATTTCTCTTTCTCCTCCAACGGGCAAACCCTACTTCCGCCGCCATAGTTTTCCGACATCTCCAGATCGGAGAATATTTTCTCCAATTTCAGCATCCCAATTGATTTCGAACACTGAGAAATCTGATATGATAGCCGAATTAACTCAATTTTGAAAAAAAATTGATCAAACTGGGCGACGGCTGACAGAAACTCTCTGCAGCGGCGTTCAATGAGCTGGGGGCCTGGGGCTTTGCCACGTTAATGGTGACATCGATTTGGAGGCCTCCCTAATTTGGAGGCCCGGTGCGGCTGCACCGCATGCACCGCCCCAAAGCCGGCCCTGATTGATTATTGTAAAGTTGCCATCGATCACTTATTCGGTCAAACGTTTTTTTCTTCAAAGTACGGCCACTCATATACAGTCACATTTTCCTGTCAATTTACAACTGATAATTAATTCATTTTTAATTTTTTTTTTAAAAAAAATTGATGCTTATTGTAATATATTTGATAAATATATTTCTCTGTTATACGCAGAATTTGGTATTTTACAATATTTATTAACAAAATGTCTAACAACCAAACTAGTAATCTACAAGCTCATCGGTGGGTCTAGAGGCGGCTGGATCCGCATAAGGACCTACATGAGCTCACTCCGCTGCTGCACCAGCTAGCTCTGCCGAGCTCTAAGAGCTGCTTTCTCCGAGATTGAAGCGTCTACCCGCTCTTTGGTCGCTTACGCTTCAGCTCTCGCAATGCGTGTCTCCTCAATAAGACGAGTCCAAATGAGAGAATCCTCGCCAGTAGGAGTTTGAGAACTCTGCTTCGTGAAAGAGGCACTAGTCGACCCCTGTAAATCATTGTCCCGGAACTGAGAACCCTGCGTGTCCATACCACATAGGTGTAGATGCTCTGGGATTTTCCAAAGGCATCGTCCCAAACTCTCACTTGATTCACTTTTCGTGGTAATGTAGAAAATGAGGGGTCATTTACCTCCTTGGTCAAGATTAGTATGTCCAGATCCATTTGTATTTAAGAAGAAAATAAGATTGAAAATTAAATAAGACAACTAACATGATTTAAATTTGACATTTAAACAACTCAAACATGTTTGAAACTTTTATTTTGAGGTTTTGGCATTTCACAACTCAAATAATTTTCAGACTTTTATTTGAAGTTTAGAGGCATCTTTATTTCATAAACTTAAAATTGGACTTTTTGGGTTGTTTAAATGTCGAACATAACATTTTCACAACTCAAACAAGTGTCAAACTTTTATTTTGAGGATTTGAAACCAACTTTAATTTCAAAATCTTGAAAATTGGACTTGAAATTAGTTTAAGTTGTTTCCAACCTAGCATTTTCACAACTCAAACTAGTTTCAAATTTTTATTTTAGTTAAGAACCAACTTTGGTTCCAAACACATGAAAATAAGACTTGAAATCAGATTGGGTTGTTTAAATGCCAAACTTGACATTTTCACAACTCAAACAAGTTCAAATATTTATTTTGAGGTTTTGAACCGACTTTGATTCACAAACCTTGAAAATTAGACTTGAAACTAGTTTGGGTTTTTTAAATGTATAGCTTGACATTTTCACAAATCAAACAAGTTTCAAGTTTTTATTTTGAGATTTGGAACCAATTTTGGTTTCAAAACTTTGAAAATAGGAATTGAAATATGTTGAGTTATTTAAATAGCGAATTTAGTGTTCTTACAACTCAAACAAGTGTTAAACTTTTATTTTGAGGTTGATTTTGAAATTTTTTTTACTGATTTTTAATTTATTTATATTAAAACGATTCGTCGCCCAATCTGTTAACCAGTGGCTATCATGAGTTATATATTCATGTGGCAAATAAATTAATTAGCTATTAAGTTTAAGTACTACCATTAATTATCTATTACTTTATTTTAATAGTCTCCCGCGCAAACGCAAACCCTAACACGCTCGACGCTTCATCAGATCGACTCGTCTTCCTTCCCAGGTTCGTCTCCTCCGCGTTTCCTCTCCTCAATTTCAACGTTTCTTAGCGTCGATTGCGATATGGTGTGGTGGGATCAATGAGCTGATTCGCTCTGGATTTCCAGGCGTAGACGCGAACACTAACTCGTCTAGCTACTCGCTACTTTTGCGGTAGACAAAAAATTTCCAAACCGTCTCTTGTGATTTGTAAAATTTGTGTAAATGCGTAGAAGATTGTAGAATTGTCGGATCCACACTCAAAATCAATTGTCAATGAGTGGGGGAGCCCAAACATATATAAAGATCGCTTAAGAGCTTCCACTGGGCGATGTGGGATAATACCACTATGCTCAACACTCCCCCTCACTTGCGAGGACCTTCGTTAACCTCGACAAGTGGGACCTCGTGCGGACCTAGTTAACCGTCACGGGCATGTTCTAAGAGTGCGGCCAAAACCCGCTCTAATACCATGTAGAATTGTCGGATCCACACTCAAAACCAATTGGCAATGAGTGGGGGAGCCCAACCATATATAAGGATCGCTTAAGAGCTTCCACTGGGCGATGTGGGATAATACCACTATGCTCAACAAAGATGACTCCAGTTTCAGGAAACGACTCCGGCTCTGGATTTTTGCAACGATCTGGGATTTTATATCACAAGTACTCCTCACTAGTGATGATCAACATTGATCTCAATATCGGCTATGTGGATAATACCAGTATGCTCAAAACTCTCTCTCACTTGCGAGAATCTTTGTTAAGTTAACCATCACGGACATGTTCTAAGAGTGCGGCTAAAATCCGCTCTGATACCATGTAGATTAGTCGGATTTACATTCAAAACCAATTGATAGAACGAGTGGGGGGCCCAACAATATATTAGAGACACTAAGCGATGTGGAATAATATCATTATGTTCAACATCTTGTTTGAGAATTTTTTTCCTTTTTTTTTCTAAAATTTGAAACATGTTATTAAAAGCATGGATGTTTTGACTATGGTTGAATTTCTAAGGCTACATTTGGATCTTGAAAATTTTGGTGGATAAAAAGTGAACGCGAAATTGATAGGAAAATATTTGTTCTCTGAAAGTGGTAAGCAAAAGCTTGTATCGTATGATTTCACTTAGTTTAAATTCTCCATGACAAACAAACTCAAAACATCATACGATGCGAGGGGATGGACAGTAAATGGTACGGATACTGATAAGGGAAACGTGAATTTTAAATAAGAGACGGTAAAAATGGTTAACAAAATCCTTAAAAAAATTTATTTTTACTTGTTATTTTAGAATTAACAGCTAATTAGTTGTTATGAGTAAAAATGAGATAGAAATGTTATAGTTTTTATATGCAAACATCCAACAAAGATATCTAAGCAAATTTTTAAGGTTTTTCAAACATACAACTAGTAGTTTTAAGCCGCTAAATTTTTTCAAGTTTATAAAGTTTTCGTTCTAGAAATGTGTACGGGACACGTCACCCTCTCGGAATTTCTATGCAACATAGGTGTTTGTATGTGTGTTTGGCCGCGAATGGGGATTCTCATTGCCAATTTATGTTAATTTTTTTAAAACTTTGATTGTTTTGTTGCTTGTACCAGATATGTCTGATTCTGTAAAGTGGGCGATGAAAAGGAGGATGGTAGTGGAGATTCAGCATCATGGGAGATGACAGCGCTGATGACAATTGTACCATGGCATGTGATGAGGAAGATGCTCGCCTTGCATTTGCGAAGCTGGTCTGTTTTGAAGATGTTTGGTTGGATTGAGTTGATGGAGTTGTTTTCAAGGCAGTTGCAGGGTCAGGTACTCCACCGGTTAATGCTGATCTTGATACAGTTTTAGCAGATTGCTTGTGTTGAGCATAGTGGTATTATCTCGCATCGTTCATTGTAAGCTCAAGATTGATCTTCATATATAGTTGGGCTCACCCATTCATTGACAATTGGTTTTGAGTGTGGATCCGACAAATCTACATGATATCAGAGAGGGTTTTGACCGCACTCTTAGAACATGCCCGTGACGGTTAACTAGATTCGCATGAGATCCCACTTGTCGAGGTTAACAAATGTCCTCGCAAGTGAGGGGAGTGTTGAGCATAATGGTATTATCCCACATCGCTCATTGTAAGCTCAAGATTGATCTTCATATATAGTTGGCTCACCCACTCATTGCCAATTGATTTTGAGTGTGGATTCGACAAATCTACAGCTTGCTTGCGTGTGTACGAAATTGAGAAACTCAGGATAAAGGAGAGGTTGAGCAATTTTAATGGGATGATTGGACTCTCGTTGGAAAAGTTAGCTTATGGTGACACTGTTGAGAACTCTGAAAGCTATCTTTATCAGGAGTGTGATGGTGCTGATAGTTTCAGCAGAGATGTGGCTTCAAAAATGCTGAAGATGCTTGACAAGTACCTGAATGATATGTTCTTGATGTTGGCCATCTGTATGGTTTTGGATCCTCGATGTTGAATTCCTTTGCTCCAAGTCTGAGGACCAAGCACGTAGCAAAACACAAACCGCAGTGGTCTCGGAGGGTATTCGTCAGCTTTTTGCCGATTATGTGAAACGATTTTATGAAGAAGCTTCCTATGAATGTGATTCAGTTGCCACTGATGAAGATTATGGAGACGACCTTGAAGAAGAGGTAGAAAATGCCAGTCAAAGTCCTGCCAAGAAACAGAAACGCGATTTGCCCAATGGAACAGAAACCCAGCAAGCTCCCTGTGCTGCAAGAGTTCCAAAGCTTCATTTCCTCATCCAAACCTCCAACGTCCGATCTCGACTGGTATCTGATGGAACCTCCACTTCCGTGGCACCCAAATTTCAATGCACTGACTTGGTGGAAACAGTCGAGCCTCAAGTTTGCCCGTGATTGCTTAACCATCCCGGTTTCTCTAGCCAGCTCAGATCAGGCCTTTTCCTTCGCCTCAAAGCCAGCCGATGAAAGCTTAGCGAAGCTAGGGAGGCCTGATGTGATGAATGCGGTGATGTGCACTCGGAGCTGGCAGCCTTGATGCCTAGCACAACTACCTCAGACTCCTAAATCTAACTTTTTGGCTGTTCTGTTCTACTTTTGATGGTCTGTTTAGTGAATATTCGAAAAGTAGCTATTTGCTACAGTTTACTGGTGATAACCTCATTTTGAACTACTCGTTATAATGTCAAAGTTCACCGAAATTAATTGGTAATAATTTTTGTTTTTAGTCTAATTTATAAGGGGTTGGCAAATACATATAGTTATCGAAATCGGATAAATCATCTTCTTAATTTCCGGTTTATTGATTGAATTAGCAGTTTAGCTAGATTTGATAAGCGGTCTAACTATCACGTGTCAAATTTTAATATACTAATTTTTTGAAGTAAACTCAAATATATGGCTACTACCAAAAAGTGATGACTATTTGATTGGAAATTTATAGGAGGTTTTCCGTTCAAAAAGAGAAACTTACGGCTAAATTTGAATGAGTGACTGAACGCGTCTAAAAAACGAAATGTGGCTGAATATTGAGCACAAAAGTTGTGTCAAACATCGGATTCTTTTGACCAACATAAACATACTAAACGGAAATTGACTGAATGTGGCAGTAAAATGAAAACCCTTCGGCATCGCAGCCATTCTTTTCTTCTCATTTTCCCTCCGCCGTTCTCCCTTTTTGCGTCTCTCTTTCCCCTCTGCCTTCATCCCTTTTTCCCCTCTTTTCTTCTCATGAACATTCTCACTCCGTCTCCCTCTGAATTTGGCGTTCATATAACTCTCCATATGGTTAAGGCACACTTTTCACAGATTAGTCAAGTATTTTTGGACTGAATCATCTTACAATAATTGTAAAAATATATTTGACAGCAGCTTAACAAATAAAACAAATGTCCCTTCCATTTTGCAGTAATACTTAAACTAAGGTCCCTCGACCTACTTTTAATAGATCATCAATATTCAAAATATTTTGTAGCCACTACTCTTGGAGAAAATGTACCCCTTCTACTCCAATCAAATATCTCTGCAACACTAAGATGGCATTATTTCTAATATGTTCCTTGTACAAATAAGGTCTTTCATACGAGTGATCCTTCGGAGGAAACACTCTAATAAGAAGTCACCACGTGATGTGTTGAAAATATCAAAATGTCATTTGGTTACGACACTAGGCACACTATCGAACCTCATTAAATTTCACGTGCAATTTACTATTTTTTTCTTATTAATTAGTCAGAAATCTCAACATAAACTACATGCTCATTATCAAAACCCAAGGGTGGTGATATGCTTGTTGAAGAAACTGTATGATGTTGAGCAAGGCGGTCTCTAGGCAGTGCAAGTGGTACGACTGTACCGGCCTCTAATTTCGAAAGGTCTCCAATTCGAAACCGTCTCATAAGGGAAGCCTTCAACTCAATATCTTAACACGAGGGAATCCAAAACTTAAGGCCTCTCACAGGGTGATGCTCGTGACAAAGGCAAGAAGAATTGTTAATTATAAGAGAATTTGTTGATGAAAATTCATATGTTTATTGTTGTAGACGCTACAATGAAAATTAAATTTAACCAAAATATGAGATAAAAGGTAAAACGAGTAATTCTCATAGCCACATTGATAAGAAATTTGAACAAAAGGGAAGATAGTTTACTATAAAAAAAGCAAGACATATATTCATTTCATCATGCTATTGAGTGATTGGTCTTTTGTAATTAAGACTTGGAATCTCGAGTGAAGTTCAATTACGTATTATACATTATTCTTTGAGTTGTACCCAAATTATTGAATTTTAACCATGGTCTGATCTAGAATTTCATCTTTATTGGCTGTCATGTTTAAGCATTGGTAGCTAAATTGATAATTTTGGGCATTTGCCACCACGTTATAGTTTCAAATTTTTTGATCTCATTAATGCCACGAGATCTGCCTTGGGGCTTCAATTCTTGCGCTGTGATTCGAAGCAGAAGACAGCAGGCATCGATTGGATTTGTGTGGGTGTAACTCACAGCATCATCCTGATAGACTCCGGAAAAATTCTTGGGTGGACATTGTGAACACCACCAATAAGGAGACGTCATGTGATATTTTGAAAAGTCAAAGTGACATGTGGTGTTTCCTTATTGTTTGTGAATGTTTTTTGACTTTCAAACGCGCCACGTGGCTGATCAAAGTGTCACGTAGCACCACCCCATTGATATGTCTTTCCAAAAATTTCTCTAGACTCCCCCAAGCCGAGTCCTTATTATTTTATGGAGTCTAATCTCAAGCAGTCAAGTAATTTGCTGTCGAATAGGTTATTTCTCTCATAACAATCGAGAGTTTACATATATCTCAATAAATGTAAATACTAATAAAAATATTATTTATTTTTCCAGATGTTAGACTCGTGATTGATTATTAAAGTAGTAGCTTCTCTCGCAACAAATTGTTTAGCTGCTTGGGATATAAATTCTTATTTTATATCCATGGAATTTAAAATATAGAAATGACAGCACAGTGTTTGGTAAAAAAAACATTTTGGAAAATGAAAATTTAAAGGAAATAAGAATAATTTTTTTTTTGGTTGAGAAAGAAATTAAGATGAAAAATATAAAGAAAATTTTGATTAAAATAAAAAGTATTTTAACACTTTTCGTAAAACAAAAATGGAATTACGCTTATTTTAATTTGCTCCTCATTTTCGGTAAACCAAACAGAGCATAAATCTCCATCAGCAATGCTCTATATTCAAAATTTCCTAGCTAGAGACAGTAAAAATACACAAGAACTTTGGTGGTTTTGTACAAGGAAAAAATTTAATATTAGCTTTAACTATCATTATTTTTTTAGTTATGTTTCGAACTATTTAATTTATTGAAAATGTTTCAATTTTTTTAATTAATTTTATAAAATAAAATTTATAGTTGCACTTCTAAACTAATATTATTATACACTTTATACATTTCATTTACATAAAAAAATTACGTCTTTTAATGCTCAATAAACCATAATCATCAATAAATTTAATAAGAACAATTGTAATTGAAATAAAATTAGTCCGAATTTTTTGAAATAAGTGATAATTCAAAACTCATTTTAGTGTTTCTTTTTATAATTATAGAGTTAGCATGTCATCAGGAGTGTGATCTAGAGGTAAAAAGAGTGAGAGGTGAATCCTACCAATCCCAACAATCAGAGTTTTCATCTTTTGATGGTAGGGTGTGTACGTTGTAATTTACATTAAATATTTTTTTTAAAAAATAAATTAAAGTTAATATAAAACTTTATGCATACAATAATAAATTCTTTAATTCTTACAGAAACTTTCAATTTTTTTAGAAAATGTATATGCATCCTTTCCATTTTTACTTAAAAGTTGTTTTGTTTTATACTACGCATTTTAGCAGAAGACTATCATTTTGTTTAAAATTTAATATTTTTATTAAAAATTTTATTAAATATAAATTATAACGCATAGAATTGATCAATAGAGAATGCAAACTCTTAGGACACTAATGACTAATGACTTAATATTCATTAGTCAATATATTCCATAATTGACTTATATAATCAACTAATTGGAGGTACATTTGAAACGATGTTAAAACGTGCTGCTATGACTAGCGTCTAATTCAAACCAATTAACAAACAAAATCGTTTTTAAATTTTTACTTTTTTTATTATAAATTATTAAATTTATTATTAATATAAATAACTTCATTGTTAATAGGGCTGCAAGCGACCGATGTACTCGCAAGCTGCTCACAAACGAGCTCGATTATTACTCGATTAAAACTCGTTTGTTAATAAACGAGTTGATCACGAACAACAATTATAAACTCGTTTAATAAAGGAGCCGAACATGAGCAATGGGTGCTCGACTCATTTATGTTCGCGAACTAGGTCAATAAGAAGCTTGATAACTCTATTAAAAAGATCGAGGACTTACCAACTTAATTTAGAATGTAACTCAAATTCAAACAAGTCAATCTGTCATAAAAAGAGTTAAGAATTCGAAATTAGTGAAGATAGCTACAATAATCAACATAAATTTCGTCTCATGCAAATGAAAGATGTAACTTATGTCTATCATTTGAGCCAAAAATGAACAATGAGGTATTTGACTCATTTATGAGGTCGTTTAAAAGCTCCATTTAAATTCAACTATGAATTTTTTTATAAATTTTAATGTTACTAGTCAATATATTAAGAATTTTTAAGAACTAGCTCATTTAAAACTCGTTCAAATTTGTCTAAACGCTCATTTAATAGATATATTAAAATTTTTATTATATCAATCTAAATGCTCGATTAAAGTTCGAGCTCGACTCGAACTTGTTAAAATTAAACGAGCTGAACTTGAACATATATTTTAAAAGTTCTTTAATATTCGGCTCGAACTCGAATTCGTGAAATTTTAAATAAATCAACATGAACACTTTACTACTCAATTGGATGGACTCGTTTTTAGCCTGACTGCCAAGGATTATTTTTCCCATTTCCGAAACAAAATAAATAAATTTATCTAACTTATATTGGGAGGAAGGAGCAGAAGAGCAGAGCTTGATTTGATTTTATTCCTGGAGTCGATCGAAGATGGCGATGGCGAGCTTAGCCAGGCGGAAGGCTTACCTTCTCACCCGGACCCGCTACGCACCATCCTCCTCGGGCAGCGGCCTCAACTACTCTTCTGCGCGTTGTTTCGCGACGTCAGGATCTGACGAGAACGACGTCGTCGTCATCGGCGGCGGTCCCGGCGGGTACGTCGCCGCCATCAAAGCCGCGCAGTTAGGCCTCAAGACTACCTGCATCGAGAAGCGCGGGACGCTCGGAGGCACTTGTCTCAACGTCGGATGTATTCCTTCCAAGGTAGTACTGGTAGTAGCTGGATACAGTTTCCGTTCTCCAACTAGTATATGCTGTTCGGCCTTCGGAGATTTGTTTCATCTTTTGTTGTTGATTGAGTATTTTGATTTCGCTTTTCCGGATTGATTGGGATTAGTTGGAGGCTTAATGGAATTGCTTGGCTTTCCAGCTTAAATGGGGTGCTTAAGGCTTCTTGAATGTGATTTCTTTATAATCTGCAACATTAGTTTAATTGAAATTAACAGGTTGTTGTGCTTCTAGCTTAATAGGTGATGTTTCAGACTTTTGCTGGATTTTATTGAAATGCGAAATTCATGTATTGTCGGATGGACGCAAATAATTCCTTTTTTTGAGTTCAGAATAGTTGTCTGGTTTTATGCGGTTCTTGTTAATTTTACTCGTCGAAGAATTATAAGGTAGTCATACTTGGGTACAGTTATTAAAGTTTGTTCTTTTGACTATGTTAATTTCTAGCACATTAAGGTAGTGTTTGGTTGGGGAAAAATGAAATGAAAAGGAAAATGTGAGAGGAAATGATTGGTGAATTTGGAAAGTTTTTGAGGGAAAATAATATGGAATTTTGATCATAACAAGGGAAATTAACATTTTCCATCTTATTTTCCATGATAAACATACAAGAGGAAAGTGAAACAGAGTCCACAGGATTATGTTTCCCTATCATTCTCCTTTTCGTTTTTCTGTCTCAGACACAGCCTAAACGTATACATGTGATATTGCTTGATCTTAGGTGATTTTCTCAGATTACTAGAACCTGATTAACAATCCAAAATACTTAGGTGTGTTTTGTTGAGGGAAATGAAGATGAAAGGAAAATGAGAGGGAAAGTAAGGAGGAATCAGTAAATCTAAATTTTCCATTTCAGTTACCTTTCTCCTTTCAGTTTTCTTGTTTTGTTATCATGGAAAATACAAATGAATATGCTATTTCACATTGTCATAAATCTAAATTTTCCATGCTGGTCTTTTCCTCAAGATTTTTCATCTTAACCAAACATGGGATTTAGTTGTTTCTGTCTCATTTTCCTCTTCACACTACTTTCTTTAAACCAAAAACAGTTAGTTTGTGATTACCCGTATGTTGCAGGTTCTATTTTCAGTGTGCAAGTGATGCTGGTGATAATTGAATATAGGATGCCGGATATTCATTTATTTGTATGCATTTGACGATTGAGTTTAATTTTTGTGCAATTTGACATCTATGTTTGACGACATTGTCTTAATTTTAATTCTGTGATCCTCTTAAAAATAATTTTGCTGTGTGTAACAGCTGTGAAATGGAGGTCCTTGAAATTTTCTGTTCAGTATGTGATTATGATTTTTATCTCATATTCTCATATTCTTAAGTGATATTCTGTCGCGATCATGAAATGGCAAAAGATGTTTTCACTAAATTGTAACTATTCTTTCTTTCCACACCTTCTTCATGTGCTAAAATGTTGTCAGCTTTCACTTTCAGGCACTTCTTCACTCATCCCACATGTACCATGAAGCTAAACATTCATTTGCTAGCCATGGTGTGAAGGTTGGCTTAGTTGAAGTTGATTTGCCTTCTATGCTGGGTCAGAAAGATAAAGCTGTATCCAACCTTACTCGGGGAATCGAGGGGCTTTTTAAGAAAAATAAAGTCACCTATGTTAAAGGCTATGGGAAGTTGATTTCCCCTTCAGAAGTTTCAGTGGAGACTTTGGATGGTGAAAACACTATTGTAAAAGGCAAGAACATAATTATTGCTACCGGTTCTGATGTCAGGTCTCTTCCTGGGATCACTATAGATGAAAAGAAGATTGTCTCTTCAACTGGAGCATTATCCTTGTCAGAAGTGCCAAAGAGACTTGTTGTCATTGGGGCAGGATATATCGGCCTTGAAATGGGGTCAGTATGGGGCCGGCTGGGTTCAGAGGTTACAGTTGTTGAATTTGGCCCTGATATTGTTCCAACTATGGACGGAGAAGTTAGAAAGTCATTCAAGCGTGTCCTTGAGAAGCAAAAGATGAAGTTTAAATTGGAAACCAAGGTCGTAGGGGTGGAGACCTCTGATGCTGGCATCAAGTTGACCCTTGAACCAGCCGCTGGTGGAGAGCAGACCATATTTGAGACTGATGTGGTTCTTGTATCTGCTGGCCGAATCCCATTCACAGCTGGACTAGGGCTGGACAAACTTGGGGTCGAAATGGACAAAGCTGGACGAATCTTAGTTGATCACAAATTCACAACTAATGTCCCTGAGGTTTTTGCAATTGGTGATGTCATTCCGGGGCCAATGTTGGCTCACAAGGCAGAGGAGGATGGTGTTGCTTGTGTAGAGTTCATAGCTGGCAAAGAAGGCCATGTGGATTACGATTTGGTTCCTGGGGTTGTTTACACACACCCTGAGGTAGCATCTGTTGGAAAAACTGAGGAGCAGGTGAAGGCCCTAGGGGTCGACTACCGCGTTGGGAAGTTCCCTTTCATGGCAAACAGCAGGGCCAAGGCGATAGATGATGCTGAAGGTATTGTGAAAATAATTGCCGAGAAGGAGACTGACAAAATATTGGGAGTCCATATTATGTCCCCCAATGCCGGTGAGCTTATTCATGAGGCTGTACTGGCTGTACACTACGGCGCATCAAGTGAGGACATAGCCCGCACATGCCACGCTCATCCAACTATGAGTGAGGCACTGAAGGAAGCTGCTATGGCCACTTATGACAAGCCTATTCATATCTAGGACCTGTCTTTCCTGCTTGAAATTTTCTTCTTGTTAACTCTCAACACTTACGTGGCTCTTCAATGTCCGTCATTTTTCTTACTCTACTGACAACTTTCAAAAGGGCATTTATGTCCATGTACATTATTTGTATGTTGCCGACCGATAAATGAAGGGGCACATTCTTGTTTGGGTGGCATTTACCAGCTATTTATCTCTGAAATATTAAGCATCAAGTGTAAGAGCACCTAAAGCAAGAAAATTCAAGTGTCAATTCATAAGAAAATACTCTCAAGGGAGAGTCAATTCAGACAGAGATCTATGCTTCCATTCCGCATCCCCTGCATACGAAAATTTCAGCGGTTCGAATATCGTGCAAAACCATTCCGTATCTCTCCTAGCATAAATTAGTTCAAGTACATCAGTTGAGGTCTTCACGCATGTCTGGCCGCTTCCTGGCCTGCTGTGACAACCGTGCATCTCTTTCCCTCTCAAATTCTCTGTAATCCGCCCGTTGTAAGAAGGAGACTTTATCTAGGTACTGGTTTGAGCTTTTCTTGTAAGCATCCAACTCTTCTTCGACCCCTTTGCTTTCCTTGTACTCTCCCCAGTCCATTTTAGTCTTGTCAAGAACACTAAGCTTTTGTTTTTTCTTAATTTGCTCAAGAATTGCATCTACAGCCGAAGGAGGGCCTGCTGAGGCTTTGGCCTTCTCTGATGCTTCCTTTGAATCAGCGTCAACGAGTTTCTTTAATGCAATATCTTGACCAGCGAAATCCCTCATCTCCGTTATCTGCATATACGAGCCAAAGTAATGCTTAGTTAAAGAAAAGAAAATCAAATCGCAAATATTTTTTGAAAGAAAAAAAAATATAAGAGAGGGAACTGATCGCCTGCGCCGAGTTGAAATCTTATCCAAATGTCAAAACAATTCTCAACCCCAATGTTAATCTTTTACACGGTACCCTTCACATTATTCCAATTACAACAAATTACCATCAAGAATAGTCAAGATTGGCCCTCAGTGAGCTAAATTTACAAAGATATTACTCAAAGATATAGCAAAGAAGAGTATAGCCAATACTACATGTATCTCAACTCTGAAGGCAATCATGTAACAGAAAAGACTGTCACCTCAACTTTGCCCTTCCCAGCAGTGGCTGCAGCTGTAGCTTCTTTCACAGCTGACAGAGCTGCAGCGGCAAGTCTTTTGGCCTCTTCACTTGTCCCATTCTCAACAGCAGTAGGTTCATTCTCTGGTATAGATTGCCCAGGATTTTCTGCCTTCTTCGGTCCGACCCCCAAATATGACATCCAGCCCTTTTGAAAGAAGTAACATAATATAAGCTCTTTAGTGTCGTAGAAGATAACTGAGCAACCAGACTGGTTGGAAAAACCCTTACATGGTTTGTTCTCTCTGCGGTTTTTTTAGCAGGTGAATGACTTTTGACGGGTGACGGTTTAAATGGTTTGAAAGACACCCCTTTATTCATTTGCTGCCACATAGCCTCAACCCGCGCTTTCCTCTCTAGCAGTAAATAGCAAGCTTAGAGTAAGCATTTGTCAAATAGAAATAATTTAACATAATTATCCAAACACACCATTTTCTACATTATTTGAGTCTGAAATAGGAGTTGAGGGGACCTCACTGGCCGCCTCATCAGATCGTTTTTCATTTGGAGTGGCTTCACCTAGAAACAAATTCAGAAGACGCATGACGAAAGGATCATAAAACTAGAGCGTAAATGCTAGGGAAAGGTTATATAATATTTTTACTCATGCTTCCTAAGTACGTAGATAGAACAATTGTAATGTACACAATGCCGAAAGTGACTTAACAAGTGTACTGTATCAATCAGAAGAAAAGCATACAAAATTTATGATATTGAAACTTTATCTGTACAAATTTCATTTCAACCTCTTTGAAACAATGAGAATTAATCACAAGACAGAATCCATGGTCCATATACTCAACTCAAACACCAAAACAATCAACCAAAAACAATAGTTTGTAACACCGATCAAATGAAGCTCATAAGCTTGCCACCACCACACACCAAGCTTTACTAGTGGTTCAACGTCACCGTAGAAGCTAAAAGAACGTGGTCAGTGGCGGCACAAAAAAATTAAAAAGATAAATTAGTTAGGTATAAAGATTCTAAATTTTAATAAAAAACATATTTTTCTTTTCCGTACCCCCAATTTGATTTAAATAGTGTAAAATCACTAACTTTTGTATCCGATTCTGACCGTCCATCCAGCCGAATATCAAACCACCTAATTGAAAATTCAATCTAAAAATGTAAAAATTTTAAGTATAAAACAAGAAACACCTGAGAAAGCTTTCATTTGACCTAAAATTTTTTTCATACCCCAAACTAAAATTTCTAGTTCCGCTATTGAAAGTGGTACCTTTTTTTTTTAGAAATCTAAGATAAATCGAGTGAAGCTCAAGTACAGTTAAACCACACTTATCGTGAACAATGTGATAACAATCCTTCAGAGGAATGCCAAGAGAGAAAAAGTCTCCAACTAAAAGCAATATCAGAGAAACTAGGCGGATGCATCATAACCAGCACACAAGGCCTCACCAACACAACAATCTCAAACTCAGAAGTCAAATGTCTTGAAGCCAAAATCAAAACCACCATAATAAAGTGAAACTACAACGACACACAGCCTATATAAACCCCCTTGCACTTCCAACCACAGCTGAAACCCCCCAACCGTTTACATCTCCCAACTCTCTCAATACCCTAAAACACAATCCAAAGCCTTTCCACAAACAAAAGACAGACCCACGTTTCTGAACACCCGCCAGTCCCAAATTGATTCATACTTTATCAATCAAAACCATCCCATGAGCTACAAACTCATGCCCCAAAACGCAGACCCCATGTAACAGAAACACATAAATCAAGATAAAGATCGCACCTTGGCTGATAATCGCACCATCCATCCCACCAAATCGATAAAACTCGACCGCAGCAAACGACCGGGCTACTCTCGAATGCGTTAGCCACTCGAGAAAGAACGAAGCCAGAAGCACACCGGTTTTCGTAAGTAGGAAAACTCGCGGGGCCTTTTTGTATTTTTATAAACTCAAGAGGCCTCCAAATTATCATCCTTCCGGTTCTCATAAAATTTTAAAAATAATTATTAAAATCATTCTTCGTACTTCAAGCAAACGTGCAATTTTTTGGAGTTTTGCCATGATTTTTTTTCTCTCCAAAATTTTAAGGTTAATGTCCTATAAATTACGTCATTTAAATTTTAATAAATGACCAATAAATTTATAATACTTAATCAACCTATAAATTTATTTCTTATTTTTACTAGTGCCCTCAATTCAAATACTTGTAGATATTCAAATTAAAATTAGGTCATTTAAATTTTAATAAATTAATTTTTATTTTTCATTTAATTTATTTAATCAATCCACCTTTATATTTCTAGGTGCAGCAGCCTGCAGTCACATCTTCGGCTCCTCTTTTCGGATCCTCAGCATCCATCCCAATCAGATCGAGTCATGGATTCGTCCTTTTTTTTGTATTCTCAATTCATAATATCCTTCCTACCAGTCACCAACAGATCATAGACGGTCCAAACATACAAAGTCATCAAATTTGATGAAAATCATCACCCGAATTGTAAAATTGATATATGAATTTCTTTCATCATTGCATCAACTAATTCGACACACTCAAGCAAACTCCAACATTACATTACTCCACAAAATGCATTATAAGCGTCATTTCTTTTTTCCTAAGTTATCAAATCCAAATGACACACCTCAAAAAAGTCACATTCAACAAGCATTAAATTGGACTGAGCCAAATTCGACTCAACCAAATAAGAGAAAATTTTTCATTGATCTCATATTAGACTAGTGACGTGTCATGCACCACGAATCAACCTGTGAGGACGCATAATAACATAAGTTTTTGAATCGATAGCGGAGCGATATTTCATTTAGAGAGTAGTGGCGGCGCAAAACACTGTCGAACAGAACAACATCTGCGACGTCATTGAAGGGGATGAGTAGTAGTGGAGTGAGCGGATTTGTGACATGAAATTATCTTTTGTGTGTCGTAATGGTGGTGATGGATCAATGGATAACATGGAGGAGTGACGAGTTGAGTGTAAGTAGGAAATTTGAGATTTCGATATTTTATTATATTAAAATAATATAAACAACGTAATTTTAGCAATAAGGTTAATTAGGGTTTTTCTGAAATTAAATAAAATAAATTTTGGACTCAATACAGAAATTTAAAACTACAAGAGGCCCCGAATACAAAAATGACCATGAATTTTAAAACTACATAATGATAACAGTGATTTATAAAAAAATAATAATATAGACTCTCATTTTGTAATTTTTTATATTAAAATCAATAAATAATCCATTTCTCAATTCAGAAATTGTAATAATGATTTGACCAATTTAACCGTTGATTTGAATGTATAAGTTAAAGCTATATATGTTAGATAAACACTAACAAATTCCTTATCAAGCATGTAATGAAACACAATGACTCATGTGTTATTGTACGCCTTCATCTTGTACTCGTCTGTCACCCATAATGTTTATTAATTCTGAGTGTCTTAAGGACATGTGAGAAGGGGTAGTGGAATAATTGTCACTTACCACGCAAGTACATATTTTGTTTCCCATGTGTACCTCATGCTTATGGTGAAATGCACATTTTCTCACAATAACTTCCAATATCTCCTTAATTTTTGGTGCGTATCTCTCGTATGAGCAGTATACTGTTCCCATCAAGTAACAAAGTAGTGATTCAACTGCTTGAATGTGTAGTAAATCAATGCTTTTTTTTTTAAGAGGATCGATAGTGGTTCCCCACTTGCCCCCTTGGTGGCCAAGGGCCGCATAACCTCTCCACCTTGATAGTGTACGCCCATACTCACTGCGGGCCAGCTCACGCGCACCTCCAGCGTATCTAAGCGTAAATGCGGTACCAATAGAGCTTGAACCCATGACCTTGGGGTTGTTAGATAACACCCAATGACACTAGGCCAACACCTTGTTGGTAGTAAATCAATGCTTCTATAGGCAAATATCTTGCATAATTAATAACTTTTTCCAAATTGATCATATGTCATTAACCATTTTTCTCTCGGTGTGTCAACCAACCATTTACTAGTAATATAGTATCATAGTCATGTCTAAATAATTCCATCATATCCCTAAAGATGCAATCAAATTTTATTGGCTGATTCATATAAGCGACAGTAGCAAACTGTTGAGAATTTCAGCTAATTAACAAGAAAGAAACAGCAAAGAGCACACAAAATTTAAAGAGGTTTTGCAGTGTACCTACGTACTCAGGAGAAAAAGAGCTTTGTGTATTATTCTGAGTGTCGTACCCTATTACGTTAGACTTACATGGTATTTATAATAGTAACCCTAGGTACAGATTTACTAAATCACCTTTGTACCGTACGGTGGGGTTTCGCTCCGCAACCTCAAGCTCACTTAAACATGGCCCACACCTACTAGCTCTGCTGACATAATTCACCGAGTTTCAGCCCCTTGTCACTCTCTCCACTCTGACATTAGCCCTTTATCAGTATATGAGCTATACCCAACAAATCTCCACCTCAGTGAATATCCTACTCCGTAAAAGATAAAATCCAGAGTATCTCGCACCTCAAAGTGGCCTGGAGTTTCTGCTCTTCTAGCTGCTACAAACAATCAACAAGTTCAAATAATTCTTGAAACTTGTTTGTAGTATCATGCTCCTTTCCCTCAGGAAGCCGAGTTAGCTCCTATGTATCATTTTTCTTCAAAGACTCCATCTCTTCTACTATTGCAACCATCCATTTATCTTTTTCCTGGTTAGTGATAGCTCACTGAAAGGTAACTGAATCTTCACTACTGATGCAAAGTGCATAAGAGACCATTCTTCAAAACCGAATCTATTTGGAAGCTTCACATTGATATATCTTCCTCTGTCTCTGACCAGATTGTAGCTCTGCAAATCATATGTACTCAAGGTATTAGGTGTTAAAGTAGAACTATCAACTTTCTCTGTTGATGTAGGGGTCTGTTTGAAATCCAATGACACCTTCTTTTCATTCTGGTGTAATATGGACTACTCATCAAAGACTGCATTTCTACTGATCACCACTTTCTTTTCTATTGGATCCCAAAACTTGTATCCCTTGACACCCTTCTTATATCCCAAAAAGATACACATATTGAATTTTACATCAAGTTTTTATATCTCATCACCAAGTATATGTACATAAGCAGGAATACCAAAAATTAGTAAATGATCAAAACTAACTGGATTGCCTGTCCATACCTCTTCTGTAACTTTTTCTCTGAATGATGCTCGTGGTGATCTATTGATGATGTAGCACGCCATACTCACATCCTTTGCCCAAAAACTTTTAGAAAGTCATGCATTCAATCTCAAGCATCTCGCCCTTTCAGTCAAAGTCATGTTCAATCTTTTATAACACCATTCTGTTGTAGTGTCTTGTTAAATGTGAAATGTCTCTAAATCCATTCTCCTTATAGAATTTCTTAAAACATGAATCTATATACTCCGTTCCATTATATGACCCCAAACACTTGATATTTCTCCCAGTTTGGTTCTCCACCTCAACTCTCTAAAACTTGAACTTGTCGAAGACTTCAGTTCTATTTCAAGAAATGTATCCAAACTTTTCTGGAGAAATCATTCGTAAACGTAACATAATAAAAAGATCCACCTAATGATTTTTCATTGATTGGGCCCTATACATTAGAATGCAAATAATCAAGAATCCCTTCAGTTGCGTGTTTCTAGTCTTGAAGCTGACTTTAGTTTGCTTTCCAAGAACACAAAACTTACAAAATTTGAGGTTGCAGCTTTTAACATGGTGCAACAGATTCATTTTACACAATTCAGTCATACCATGCTCATTAATATGATCAAGACGTGTATATCATAGCTTTGTGCTATCATCATGTGACCCAATAGAATGAACTCCACCTACAACTGTACTCCCTAACAGTTTATAGTTATTCTCTGTAGTCATCTTTCATTTTATCATAATCAACACATTTAACAACACTAAGGTTCATATATCCTCATATGCCTTAGGAATAAAACCATTCTTATGTAAAGTGCCCAAAGAAATTAAATTCTTCTTCAATTCAAGTACATATCTAACATCACACAGTGTTCTCATTATCTCGTTATGCATTCTAATTCTAACCTCACCAATACTAGCAATATTACAACATATATCATCACCTAGATAGATAAAATTAGAATTAGCTGACCTGTATGTGGAGAACCACTCCCTGTTAGGCGTGACATGATAAGTGCATCACAAATCAAGAATCCAAGCATTCACTGATTGAGTAGTTAAAACTGAAAGCATATCACCATCGCTGCAATCAGATTCATTCTGCCTTTTCCCACCAGTCTGCTTTTTCCACGTTGGGCAATCCCTTTTCATATGTCTCGGCTCCTTATACTTGTAGTAGAGAATTCTCTTCTTGCCCTTTGATTTTGATCTTGAATTTCATTTTCAGAATCATCCTTCTCAGACTTTCTCCCACGGTCTTGACTGCTCTTGACATACAAACTGATAGCTTGTGAAGAATTCTCCCCTATATTCTACTTTTTATGGTGTTGAGCCAACCAAGCTACAATAATCTCCTCAACTTTGACAGTTTCTTTTCCGTATGTTAGAATGGTCATCATACGTTTATAAGAAGGGGGTAAAGAACACAGTAAGATCATTGCTTTGTCTTCATTTTCAATCTTCACCTCAAACTTTGCGAGATCCGTGATGATTTGATTAAAGACATTCACGTGCTGAGTCAAATCACTCTCTTCTTGTAACTTCAACTCGTAATGCCTCTACTTCAGACACAATTTATTCGTAAGAGATTTCTACATAAACTGAGACCTCAACTTCTTTCAGATTTCTACTAGAGACAACAGACTCATCACGTGGTACATAACCTCATCTGCCAAAAACAATCATATCGTTTATGCTGCTCGCTGCTACATATTCTTCCAATCTTCATCTTTCATCGATTCAGGCTTCGCAGGTTTCAAAATTTTAAGAATCTCTTGCTGAACTAACAGATCCTTCATCCTTGTCTGCCACAATCTGAAATTAGCATGACCATTGAACTTGACCGCTTCGAATTTAGCACTCGATAAAGCCATCTCAACTTTACTATGATACCACTTGTTGAGAATTTTAGCTAATTAACAAGAGAAAATATAATAAAAGCACACAAGATTTAATGAGGTTTGACAGTGTGCCCACATTCTCATGAGCAAAAGAGCAGTTGTGCATTATTATGAGTGTATTATACTCTATTAGGTTATAGTTAAATAATAATCCTAGGTACAGATTCACTAAATCACCTCTGTACCGTACTGTGGGACTTCTCTCCGCAACCCCAAGCTCACTTAATCCTGACCCAAAAATTACTAGCTCTGCTGGTATAATCTACTGAGTTTTAGTCATATGCCATTCACTGCTCCACTTTGACACGAGTCCTTTATCAGTATATGAATTATACCCAGTACAAACATTTTCTGAGCTTAACCCTCCAGACACGGGTCATGAAGTTACTGACAAAGTGTCTGACACAATCCTGTTGTGTGCTTTGGGTGGTGATTAGTTACGAGACCTTATGACATGCATTATGTCAATATGTTTATCAAGGATGACAGACAATTCGTCTTGATTAATGCTTACCAGTGTGCTTCGAGTCAATTACTTCCGAACACCGGTCCATTCATTTGCAGCTTGTCACATTGGTAGGAATCACCATGGTTGGATGTCATGATAGCAACATGGCTTTGTTAAAGACAATTTCTCTCAAACAAAATGCGGATAGTGTTGCAATTTTAGTCAAACAGAGTAAATGGAAAGAAAAGAGAGATGCCAAATGTGAAAAGATAAAAATAAAACATAGTCTTCACAAAAAAAACCAGATGAATTTTGAGTACAAATAAACATTCATCATAAATACGAAATCCTATTGAAAATTAGACTAAAAATGAAATCAAACTTAAAACAAAATACTGAAAGAAGACCCGTTTGAAGAAGGAGAAAAAACCTAATAAAGTGTTGGTCCAGTGATTTGAGTTCTTGTATAACATACACAAGTCAGGCGGATTGGTATGAGTGGAAAACAAAAAAAAGGATTGAACTTCAAATCTTTTCTAGAGATATCTATTTTCTTGGATAGACAGATCGGACAGTCCGACACAACAACATCTCAATACCACCAGGAACGGGAAAAACAATTTCAAAGGAATAAAAAAAGAAATGAAAAGATTGGATTTATGTCCAAGATATCACACCGTCCAAGACAAAGTATTATGTTTTGGTTCGACCTGTAGAAACATATGAAATAGCAGATGGTATAAACTTGGCCCGCAACCAATAATGACGCCATTATTAAGATCATATTTATAAGAACCGGACCGGATCAGGTACCGGTCCGATTATAAATTTTATTGTTATGCAATCTGATAAAACCAAATGAACTGGTCTGTTTTTAATGAAATTGATGAACCGGACCGGATATATGAATCTGCATACCAACAAGCTATCCAATTATCTTATCAAAATTTTAACATATGAACTCTTATTATACTAATTATATATAATTGGACCGGCGATCAAACCAATTTGAACCGCCGGTTCGATAAAAAATCGGGAGCTAGAATCCTGACCGGTTCGACTTCCGGTCCGGTTCTAATAACTTTGTTTTAGATGGAAGGACCCTTTGCCATTAAATAAAACCAGAAGCTCCCTTTTAGATGATCCATTTTCCCGCCATTTTCCTGTTCCAACACAAAAACGCTCAGTTAGGAAAATGAAAACGATATCTATAAATATATATAAATATATAAAATGCTTCCAAATTAATTCAATCATAACCGCACCATATCGTTTTATATCTTCACCAAATCTCATAACCAAATCTCCATCGTTGATATTCGGATTCTCACATTCAAATTCCGCAACACAAATCCTCAGCAGCTGCAACAATGGCGCCTCACCTCCGCACCTTCCTCCTCCTCCTCCTCCTATCCGCCGCATCGACCGGCGCGCAGACCGGATCGCAGCTGGTAACCGACGTCTGCGACGCGACTTCCTTCTCCGACTTCTGCCGTTCCGTCCTCCTCTCCGACCCCCGATCCTCCGCCGCCGACCTCGCCCAGCTCGGCGCCGTAGCCATCCACCTCACCCGCTCCAACGCCACGTCATCCCTCGCCTTCATCCAGAGTCTGGCGGCCAGCGCTCCTGGCGATCAGCGTCTGGAGGCGTGCGAGGCCGCCTACCGGTCCGCGGTGGCCAGCGTGGGGCGGGCGGAGGGAATGTGGAGGGACGGAGACTTGACGGGAGTGACAAACGCAGCGTTTGAGGCTGTGGATGATTCGTTCCACTGCGCGGATGCGTTTGGAAAGGATGAGGCTGCCAAGTCGCCGCTGGTGAAGAATACTCGCGATTTAGAGTATCTTTCGCATGTCGTTTTGGTGCTTTGCGACGTGAGACAAGGGCCCCACTCTCACTCGTAGTTTTTATTTTTCTACTTTTTTTAAATAATTGTCAAATCTGAAGGCAACATATTCATAAATTAATATTATATTTAATTTTTGGTAGTAATTTAAAGTTGTATTTTTTTATCACTTTAAATTTTGAATAAAACTACTCAAATTATAGATTAAAATATTATTGAAATAGAATTTCACATGTAAATATTTATATTCATTATCATAATTTTAAAGTGATTACTATTTTTGGATTGAGTATAAATTAATATCATAAAAAAATATTTTTACTAGTAGTTCAGATATTGTGTTAGAAAATTGGATCCTGTGCTATCGGAAACGCCGCAATTTTGCCCTATAACTTGTCCCTCAAAACCATCGCCCTCCTCTTCTCATCGTTTCCAAATTTGATGTGTGTTCTGATAATCTCCACTGACGCCATAGCCGCCTTAGAAACCGTAGCAAATGGCTCCACTAACCAGCCTCGTAGCAGTATTAGGAATGAGATATTTTATTAATATCATGATAATATTTTTGATTAAAAATAAGAATGAATATTAATAAATATTGAATAAAATTCATCATTCACAATTCTTATTAATAATATTTTTTCAATAAATAATATTATTTATACGGATATTAATAGTTCATTCTTATCTGAAAGCAAAACTGACCAATGCTCTCAACAGCAAAATCATGGCTTTGGGCACATGTCAGGATTCTTTGTCAGTGCACAGCTTGTGGTTCATCTTTCTCGTTAGCTTACAGCCTTACACCATATGTGGAGGGACACCTTTACCTGACTATTGTCAAAACGCTTTCTACTCTGACCCTCACAGCTCGAAGAGGGGCAAACATAGTTGATATATATTGGCCGTATGGCCATAAGACATGGTATCCGTTAATGCCACTTCATCTATCAATCCAGTTGAACATTGGACTGAACACAGAACAAAACTACGGTCGGAGACTGCGTCTGAAGGCATGCAGGGCACAGTACCAGGCGGTGGTGGATAACACGAAGAGGGCGAGACATCTATGTGAAGGACGGCAGCTTGCGGGAGCTATAGAGTTTCCCTTGGAGGGAAATAATTGGGATTTGGATCGGTTGCTGCACATTGTTGTGGCCGTGTCTGAAGTGGCTGGCATGGATCATCACAACCGGTAAAATTAATTAGCTTTATGGAAGTGCATTTCAGAAACAAATAGTTATATAATTCATCAAGGTTCCAAGATTTTGTATATTTTTTTGGGTTACAGATTTGGCTGTGCAATGGAAGAAAGTTCTCAGTTGACAGAAGGGCACACAAACTAGCTATCATTTTTGCGAGATGACTTTTTTGATTTCTTTTGCTTTTGCTTCAATTGAGAAAGGCCTGCTGCCGTGATCTTCACATTTCCAATAATAGCAGCCACTAGTTCAGGATCCGTGCAAGCCTTCATCAATTCCTTTTCTCGAATTGTTGCTTCAGGCATATGAGAGAACAAATTCATGGCAGATTTGGCAGCTGCAAAATAACTCACATAATCAGTAATGACGACTTTTGCCACTACATACCACCATTATGTGTTGGTTAACAATAATAAGCTTTACCTTTCCCTCTCTTTGCACTGCCAGGAACAATCTTCACCCGATATTTGTAAGATTGCAGGGCACTGTAAGGCCCACACACAGGGACAGCATAGTGAAGAATATCTGTGGGCAATGGATTTCCCGTCAAGTAGTCTATGTCATTTAGTTTCTCCTTTTCTTCCTCACCAATTTCATGAATGTCATCTTCTTCCATGACAACTCTGTCCAAGTCTTTAGAATCATCTTCAGTATGGCGAGCAGGGCTGTCTTCAACCTTGGCAGTGTCATGACTTTGTGTGGCTGCACCCAGATGCTCTGGACAGTCACGAGATAAATGACCGACTTTTTTACATCTGTAACATATTTTCGGAGCATCTTCTAATCCTGCAAACAAGAATTAGGTTAATGTCTATGATGTTAGATAAATGTAAGTAATGCCTGTCAAAATTAACCCTTAACACACACAATAAATAGTGTCGTCTCATTTCAAAGGCTGGCCTCGAGAAAAAGACTGTGGGTGGAAGTATATTTCAGATTCATAAAACAATGCATCAAATCATTTTTGCAGTAACTTCAGTCAGTTGGTAGGCATCCCAACATACCAGTGGTGGCTTTCTTCTCTTCATGGGCAGGTTTACTTTCACTTTGTTCTTCACTATCCTTCTTTTGTACCCTTCGATCAGACTGGAAAAATTAACATTCAATGAGAGGCTGCCTTGGCATCATTAACAACAGTATTCAACTGATAACAAAGCCCATTGAAATTTCAATGTATCAGATCATACATGAACAGACTAACAAAAGAATAAGCATGTGACAAAATAAAAATGATAGTCATCTTTCCCTGTGAAGTATTATACTTACAGCTAGTAACGCCATACGGATGTGCCTTTCCTCCTCGTCCTGATCTGCATACTTCTCCTTCATTTTCTTCAGTTTACCCTTCTGCCCACGACTGACCTTACCAACTGGTACTGGAGCTTGAACTTTCTTTTCAGTCAGATTGCTTTTTGCCGAACTCTTAATATCCATTTCCTTTTTACTGTCAGTAATTTCTTGCTCCCCGGCATCTTTCAGCCCTTTCTTTAGTTTTCTTCGTTCAGCCTTGGAAATATACGGTTTGTCTCTAATGTTGCCCTTTGACTCTTCAATATCATTTTCCTCCGACACGTCCATGTGAGATGTGTCATACTTACTCAGGCTGACATCTTTGCTTGCTTTATTAGATATTGCAGCAGTTCCAAGCCCCAATGCTCTATCAATGAGATCATCAAGTTCGGAGCTGACAACAGGAGCAGAATTTCCAGTGCTGCTTGAAGGATTAGAATTCATATGTTGACTAAATGATTTATCCGGATCCAAGACTTCTTTAGACACCACTTCACTAATGGTTGCGGTAAAACCATTCTGAGATGAAATCGTATCAGAGACGCCTACTGGTGTTAGCTTTGGGGAACTTGTAGCTTTATCAGGACTATTGTCTGGATCAACAGTGTGACTCTCTGTCTCATCTTCCGCCCCTGAATCAGTTTCCGAATGGTCACCAGGAACTCCAGTTTCTTCAGCTTCATTTGTGCCATCCTCTTCTCCTCTCACTCTGCGCTCATTTAAGTGTGAACCCAAGGAACTCTCATCCAAACGGAATAACAAACCGAAGCCCATTATTAGAGGATGCGGAGGAAGAAAGTTTTTCTTCCCACGGATCATGAAGCTACCAACTGTGAGATACTCTCCAGTAGGAGCCGTTTTACTGACCTGATGAGGATAAACCCACCATGCGCTAGTTATTATCTTTGAATCCCATGCCTGGCTGTGGCAAACCTGCATCAAATTATTTGGTTGAAGTACGAGATATGATAAAAAAAAAATGTATCAACTCCAACTGACTCGGAAAAAAAAATTATAGCAACTATTCTTACTGTGAAACAACCAGCTTGATTAAGAGTAAGTGGAGGCACAGGGGTGTCGGGCTTATGATTCTTGATCACAGTGCTTGAAGCTCCATGGAGATCCGCATGGATATACCTGTTACATTGCAACATCATTATTAGCATTGCATTGCAATACTTTAAATCCTGATTTGTGTCTACATCTTCACAGCAGATCGATTGATCATGATGGAGGGTGAAAATGATAAAAGCGAACAAAAGTAGAAAGAAGTGCCTATACTCACAAATCTCCTTTTGACATGTATCGCTTAACTATCATTTCATTCTGTTGTGCATCCCGTCCACTTATAACCAGATAATTCTCGCTGCTGATGAACCAATTGAACTTCTCAAACCAATGAACTTTCCTCATATGTGAAATGGAGGCAACAGCTTTCTCCTGATAATTGAAGTAGCAAAATGGGCCATTACAAGTGTAGTGCCAGTAACGTTTTCAGCTACTGATGGTTGCACAAAAGGAAATGTGACTAATCCAATAAGAACTGTCAAAGAAATGATGCTGTAAACACTAATGCATTTCGATTTCCAATGTTTTATTAACAGTTGATACCAAGCACACTTCAGAAAGGAAACTGAACTCACTACCAAAAATAGTACATAGGTTGATCATACTTTGTAGTCCTAATGGAAGTATATACATTAAATTCATGCATAGCATGTAAAGAAATCTGCAAGGCTGAAAAACTATGGGACATAAATACATACTACAGCTCTATGTTGAATGTAGCTAACTACCACTCTATACAAACAATTTAACCAAAATCAGGATAGATGGGTTTGAATAATTGAATCTACACTAACCAACCCTGGACTTCAAAATATTGAAGGCAATCAAGTAACCATACTCCTATAAACGCTTCTACTGAACAAAACGAAATACCTTCATATCTAACAAATCATTATCCTCTGCATATTCAAGGCACAGTGAATAAAAGAATAAACAGGATTTGAAAGAACCAATATAAAATAACATTATCCTCATGTCACACGTACCTTCTGAAATATCAAGGTGAAGTCATAATATGACATGTGAAAATCATTGATAAGCAGTTACCTGAGAAAGCTGTAGGCGGGTCTTTCTTTCTGCTGCTTTAAATGCCTTCTCGTGAGCTGTGATGGTCTTCTCCTGTTTACTCTCCTGCTTCTTCTTCTGCTCATACCACCTGCGTGTATTGGCATGCGCTGAGAGTGCCAAATCAACCTCCACCTAGAAGGACAAGCATTAGCTTGATGATCCTAATATATCCAGAAGTAAGACCCTCGACATTACATCTTACATTCAATTATGAAAAGAGCAGAAAGCACCAAACAATCAAGTTTCAGTACATGAAACTCAGATCACATAGATGCAAAAGGTAACCCAGAAGATTTTTCAGTCCTCCACTTGTTTACAAAATAACACACACTAAAAAGCTAAGCACCTTATCTGCAGGAAGTGTTTTCTCGTCATCATCCATGTCATCAAGATTGTTGCTCAAAAGCAATGTCATGCAGTTCCTTTCTAGATGCAGTTTATCAATAAGGCCAGCCACAGGGTTTCCAGCTTTCTTTTCATCTTTCACCATACGAGCGAGATCATTCCAGCTCATTCCATTAGCAAGAGCTACACGGACAGCCAGTATAGCAGCATCCACATCTTCCAAGTTATACTCAATCAACTCTGCCATCGTGACACACCGATCAACTTCTTTCTTCAAGGTTACAACACGATTTTCCTGTAAAATATTGGCATTATCATTAAATGGTATTACAGAGTAGCTAATATGAATGAACTTGAGAAGGCACAAAGAATAGCAACGTCAGAAAATGACATGTTAATATCCAACATAGTCCTGCATCTAAGCGGCATGGCTGTACAATAATATTTTCATCATGTACATACATCTTATTAAAAACCAATTCAAGTATCATGTTGCTGACCGATACAAAGTCAGATAGGTATAACAGAAAATAAACTCTAAACAGTATAAAACCATATTGCCTGATCAGAACGGACCAACTTTACCTGTACCTCGGCTATGCATGAAAACTCTAACCAGTTTAAAGAGGTAGATAAAAACTGAATACTGAACTAACTTTTCTTGTACCTCGGCTATACATGAAAACTCAAATAAAGTTGTAATGATTCAGACCTGATCAGAACGGATCTTGTTGAGTTTCAAAGTAGCTGTGTCTTCTTTTGCCCTTTGCTGCTGCTCTGCCCGTTGACTTTCGATTTTACTGTAGAACTCATCGACAGCCGCATCAAATGTTTCAAACTGAACAGACTCCCTCGACTTGAATTGGTTTAACAAAAGAGGGCAAAATTCATCGTAAATCTGCAAATACAGTCAAGTTAACAATAAGATAAAAGTATCAAGCATGAATTTCCAAAATGCCTTAAACTGGATAGATAGTTCAAAATGACATGGAAAACTATATACTGATCTGGCTCACGTGATTGGTCGTCTCAATTAGAAACTTATAAGGTTTCTTGACACGACTTACTTTATTAGATGCCGAACCGTCCTTCCCTGTCACTTTCTCTTGCATTAGTATGTATCCTTCAGGAACTTTAGCACCAGATATAATGTCCTCCAGCCAGTCCTCAAACTTCTTTACGCTGTTAATTAGTGCCTGAACGGCAGTGTGTTCTAATTTGGTTTCTGGTGATACTTTTGTGTTTGGAAGCAGATCAGCATCTAGTATAATATGCTCTGAAAGTGCTGGTCCATAACCTAATGCCTCTCCAAGAATATATTTTAAGTTTGGCAGCTTGGTTAGCGTTGTGCCACTGGTCTTTTTAACTGATGACTTTCCACCTTTATTTTGCTTTCCTGTTGGTCCCTCATGAACAACGCTTTTGTCCTCATTTGTCTCGCAGTTTTCCTGGCTGACTGCTTCCTCAGAAGCTGTGAGCGCAGCTTCCAACTTAGCAGCAGTAGTCCGCTCAAATATGCGGCAAATTTCAACAGGATATCGGTGGCGAGACATTATTGCAAAGCCTTTATCATCATCCCTATTATTTGATGGCTATGTCATCCAGCTATGGAAAACAACTGATATATATATGTATTGATAATGAGCAATAAACTACACAACTTCTCTAGATGATAGCTTAAATCTGTATACTGTACAGGAAGATAATTTAAGGGTATTAAAACCAAAATAAAATCACTAAGTTGTTCACCATTTCTATTCAGTAAGAATTGTGGGAGAAATTGCAACTAATAAAAAATGATACAAAACCAACCTGTGAGACCGAAGTAATGTCAACACCATGAACTCCGGATCTGCTAAAATAATGTTTCCTTGTGCATATAGCTCCAAGATCACATAATGGGCATTGGCACCAAGTCCAAACTGAAACAGAATGATCTGAAAAGACAAAAACGAGATACAAAAACTGAATTTAAAAGAAAATCAAAGGAAAGCCATAATCATATAACGTGATGACATAAATTCGAGAGCATAAGTAAGACCTTAACATTATCCTACCCTATCATATCCAAGCTGCCTCACATCCTCAAGCCTTCTAGTACGAATGTGCTTCCTCAATTTAAGTGTGAACCCTGAAGGAGTAACACTTTTATCCCTACATACATAAAAAAGAAAATGCAATCAAACAGAATAGAATTAATCTTCACACACAACAGCCCAGAGATCATAACATTTGCTATTTTTCAAATTTTCAACCCAAGCTCAAAATTTCTCACAAAGCCATTCAAACACCTATGTAACGAGCACCATACCTGACATATTGAGTTGTGTGTAGTCTAACTCCGCTTTCCATCAACAACAAAACCTTTTCGCTCTCCCCGGACTCGGTAATTCCACTACTATTCATAAGCTTGAACATATAAGTCTGCAAAAACGATCGTGGCGTCAGATAATCAACTGCGATCGCTGCTACGTAATTTGACCGAACGCTTTCTCAAAACTACAACAGTGAAACAAACGGTGTCAGGTAGAAGACGAACCTTGGGAGTGATATCGTACACATTTGCGCAGCGCATGCCGATGAGTTTTCTGAGGCACTTGACTTCTGCGGCCACATCGGCCGTGTTCATGCGGACCTTCACCATTGTTGTCCGGCGCTAGGTTTTCCGGAGCTCGGCGTGGCTGGAGAGGAAAAACTTGAGGAGGACGAAATGGGACGGAACAGAATAAAATAAGGAGAACAAAGGGGAGCTGAAGATAATTACTTTCACTTTTGAGGAGCGGAGTGAAATATTTATAATTATGACGAATTGGTACGAAAATTAATTCGCAAGTTCTCCGTTCGAAAACATGTTTGATTAGATTTTTCTGTCTTTTTGCTTGTATTTTTTTATTGTACTTTTTTTTCCCGTATAGTTATCGAGGTCGAACGGTTCAGGTTCCTGTTCGAAGTTTTTCCGTTGAATTGATTATCCAAATTGGTATAACTGTCCGTCTAATTATATATAATAATTAAATAAGGAGATACTGAATATATGATGACATCTCATATAAATTAGATACGAAATTAGACATAATAACATAGTTTTACTAATATTAAATTTTCGTTTCAGTGTTTTAGCATATTCAGGACATAGTTCTATACATCTTGAAACTTTTAAATCGTAAAAAATTAACCCTAAAATCTGAAATTTTAAATTTCAAGTTCCTAAAAATCCCTAAAACCATAAAACCTTCAAAATCTAAAAATTCTAAAATCCTAAAACATCATAAATCTAACAAAATAAAACATATAAATAAAAAGATTAGATGGCTTGTTGATATAATTTTTCTTTATAATTGTGGAAGCACAGTTCAAATCTCGTTGGTGATATTTTTATAAAATATTCTAAATTTTATTTAGGTAATCTGATAATCAAAATTGCATTCCAAAACTTTTATTCTAATTTGCATGCAGAGGAGTTATGGTTTTGCCACGAACTCTTTCTCATTGTTTTAGCTCAAATCTTTATTCTTACATTTGGGTTTAGTTCAAACAATCTTTAATTCAGTATAAATTTCATTCATATATTCCATCTAATTTTCTTGTCAAAATATTCACTAAATTAAACATAAATTTCTTTCACCATACAACTTTATTTATCGGATAACCTATTGGTTAAAACTAAAAGGAATTCCTTATATCAGTTAACTTATCTCATATTTACCTTATTACACCTGAATTTACTTGATATATAACCTAAAATCTACTCGACCGATACTCATTTTACAGAAGATTTCACTTATATCTGAAAAGTTTATAAATTTTGATAGTGTAATAAATTATTTTTTACTCACACATCTAAACGTCAGACAAACTAAAATTTTATTTAAATTATTACAAAATCATCACATAATTAAATTGAAAAATATGATTTTAAAAACCTTCAACCATGTTAATTTATATAAAGTCGTACCCACACATGAATACCTCAAACATGTATAGTCGAATTATGAATTAGTCGAATTGGCAGCAAATCCGATCACCAAATTTGACCAACTTGGATGCCAATTAAAATGAAATTGACATGTAATTTTAAATCAACTATTATCATATAACGTAATAAACATTAAATGAATATAAATATTTGTACAAGTCCAACAATAGAATGTGAAATCTAAATATATTTAGGCTTTGTTTGGTTGAGAAAAAGTTTAAAGAAAAGAAAAATACAAAGAAAATTTTATAAAATTCTTTGTTTGGTATAAAGAAAGTTGAGGAGAAAGAAAATTAGAATATTAGAAGAAAAGTTTATTTGAGTTATAAAGTATTTTGATACTTTCCACCGTAACCTAAAAAAATCCATCAAAAGTTTATTTTCATATCAATTTTCTTTCCATTCAACTTTCCCTAAACCAAACCGCAGATGATAGTTATCCTTCCAAGCTTGTTTGGAGGCCCAGCGCTACTGAGCCTTGGTTAGATAGGCAACTTGCGGTGTAACTCTTAGGTGCCTTATTTAGTAGGACGAATATCATCTTCTTGCGTTAAGTCGAAGAATGCCAGGATATCTTCAATATGAGAAGGGTAGACTTTGCAGCCTCAACTTGTTGGATGTTACTTCCATCAGCCATAGAGAAGCTATCAAAGCATGGTGAAGATATCCCAGTAGTGTGGGGCCTTCAAGCTCCATCGCCAGGCCTTTGGCATGTCCTAAACCCCAAAGCGAGTGCCTCCCTCCTAACTGAGCAAGCTCAGATGAGATCCTCACAAATAAGGTTTCAAGTTCCAGCCAAGTCTTTCCTATTCAAAGACCGGGCCCCTCTAGGCCCGCGTCAGTTCGAGCAGAGGGTTCGCCAGTCAGGACCTCCCGTAGCTTCTCTTCCAGCAGGCTGAGGCCTCTCCATCGGGAAGCAATGTGGGGGCCTTGCACTCGGAGTCTTGCATTCGGGGCCAGTGTAGCAGTTTGGTATCTCATAACCCGAGTCTCTTGATTTTCCTCACTGACTAAGGTCCCCTTAGGGGTCTTATCCGGGACCTCCTTTGCTTTGGAGTCTTATTTTTCAAGAGTTGATCATGAATTCGTGCTGGTGGCGAATAACAAGAAACCACGGGGTCAGGACAAAAAAATCAATCTCAATCAAGCATTCTCCTATCTTAGCTGAACAAGTATTCTCATTTAAGGAAGGAGATGATGTTCCAAAGTGATAATACCCCATGATTAATTTCAAATTAAAGAATATTAGGGTGTAATTTTACACTTTGTTATTTCAAACTTGTTCAATGTTTTGGTATTGTGGAATCCAAGCTTTTGGAGCTAGCTCTCGATTCCTTCACCAACATATTTATCTCTTCTGGTGATTGGAACTTAATTCATAATTTCGATTGTGATGATTATGGTAAGATTTTTATTGGTTGGAACTCCAATTTTATTTAGTCAATTATCGTGTTATCCACATCTTCTCAGCTAATTCACAGCTCCATTTCTATGATGAGTCGTGTCTTTATGACGTCCTTTGTTTATGCTTTTAATCAAGCCCCTCTTAAAGCTTCTTTATGGACTGATTTGTTGAATATAGTCACACAAGGCTCTTGTCATTGGCTGGTTCTGGAGGATTTTAATTGTATCATGCATCCTTTTGAAAAGCTTATGGAAGACTTAATATTCAAAAAGATATTGATGAATTGTCAAATTTTATAGATTGTGCTCTCTAATCAACGTCCCATTCACTGGCTTCCACTGTATATGGTCCAATATGTGAGATGACACTTCTAGAATTCTTTCAAAGATGGATAAGTTCTTATACAGCCGTACCTAGCTCACCTTTTTTCCATACAGTCAAGCTCTTTTCATATATCTAGGTATCTCTTATCACTCTCCAATATGTTGAAGATTAATGATGCTTACTCTGGTTCTAAATCCCTATTTCAATCTAGTAATAAATGAGCCCTTACTCCTAATTTCTAGTCGTGGTTTCAAACTCTTGGACTTATTCAGGTCTCTTTCTTGACATATTCTATATTCTTTCCAAGTTGAAGTGTCTTAAAAAGAAGTTCATAGACCACTTTAAGAACTACCAGTGGTTACTCTGAGAGGGTCCAATAGGCTAGGGAAGCATTATCTCACATCCAATACCTTCTTCAAGATGAACCCTTGAATTGTGAGACTTGAGCAAAATAATGTGTTTAGATATCGATATTAAGTTGGAAAAAATGAAAGTCGTACATCTTCATCCACAGTCAAAGGTTCAATGCAGGGTAAGTATTGGGACCTGAACAACTCTTCTTTTATGCCTTTGAAGAAGAGGAAATTCAAAATTCTATTAGTAGACTACAAGGCTCGAATTAAGTTTGGACTGAAGATCCTTTCCAGATCAAATCCATCCCGATTGACCATTTTGATGGCGCTTTTGGTCACCCTAAACTAATGCTTCCTTTTAATAGTAAACTAGCTCCCGACGTATTCTTGTCCCATGGAGACAATCTGGCCCCATGCTCTCTCTTCTCAGATGAATATATTAGGGAGGTCTTCTTCTCTTTGAACAACAAAATCAGTCCAGGTGATAATGGTGACAATGAAAATCTTTTTAAGTATAGTTGGCCTATCATTAGTTCTGATATTCGTAGGACTATCCGAGCTTTCTTCTCCAATTGGAAAACACCTAAGGGGTTGAATTCGATATTGCTTGTCCTTATTCCTAAGACTCCTTATGCCTATCTTCTTATTCCGTACACTCTATACGACATATGATATCCAATTTTCTAGCCAACATGATGTATTCTTATGTGAAGAAGCTAGTGGGCCATGCACAAAGAACTTTTATTAAGGATCTGACTATTATCCATAATATTTTTCTTGTGCAATCTTTGATTTTGGGGTGCTCTCAAAAGAATATCACACTGAGGTGTTGCTTTAAAGATTGATATCCATAAGACATTTAATTATATCAGTTGGGATTTCCTTCTTTGATTGATGACTTATTATTACTTTTCTCCTAGCTTCATGAACTGGATGGAGAGCTACATCACAGGTATCCACTCATCCATTATCTTTAGGGTAGCATCCAAGGGTATTTTCAAGGTTATACTGACATTAGACAAGGTTGTCCACTATCTCCACTGTTTATTTGCATGGTGATGGAGTTTTTCTCTCACATGCTCAGAGTTTTATTTTTTAATCCCAAATTCAAGGCTCATCCGAGATGTGATAGACTGAAGATTAACCACTTTATTTATACAAATGATTTTTTTATTCTTTTTTCATGTTGGTTCTCAGTTTGTCAATCTTGTAAAAGAAACCCATAATGCTTTCAGGGATGTGTTAGGTCTTTGAGTTAATTGCTACAAATGCGTAACTTTCTTTAGTGGAATATTTTAAGTGCTTGTAGGTCATTTATATGCTCTTGTTGGTTTCTCTAGAGGATAACTTTAAGTTAAATACGTGAAAATCCCCCTTGATTCCAAGTCTAACAAAACTTTGGACTATGCCATCATTTTGAATTCCATTAAATCTCTTTTCTAGTCATGGGAGAATAGACATCTATCTTTTGTTAATAGAGTTATTCTTCTCAAATAAGTGCTCAATTACAAAGTTTATGAGTTGCCTAAGATGACTATTAAGGCTATAGATTGTACCTACGGGAAATTCTCATGACAAGCTAAATCCAAATCCTCGATTAAATGTGCGCAAGTATGTCTTTTGGTTTCTTTTAAAAGTCTTGGCATTAAGACGACTTCAAATATTAACTCTTCAGTATTTTTTTGCAAATTTGAAAATTACATCTCAAGTCGTAATCTCTCTGGATTAAATGGCTTCACTCTTACATCATCTAAACATGCTCATGATGGAATCTTTCTTATAAAGTGTCCTAACCATGGATCAAGCAGATGCTAAGATCCAAAGATCTCACCTTGAAGTGTTGCTGAGTGACTCACGGTTCTCTCATATGGGAGACCGAGTACTCTCTTCTCTTTTAAATCGGCTTACCAGCAACTGACTCGGGGTCATCCTAAACATCTCTGATTCTACGTGGATATAATATTCTCTCATTTGAAAGCATAGTTTCACCACATGATTAGTTTATTAGGACAGACTCCCTTTGAAGACTAGATTGTTACTGTTATGAACAACACTTGGATTGCATATGAGGGCAATATGCCCGAATATATACACGTACAGGAATTAGCAAATATGTACAAAACCCCTTACATAATAGGGAAAATACAAAAAGGATACATATACATCTAACACACTCCCTCAAAGTCAAAGTGGATCAAGAACATTGAGTTCGAAAAGATAGAACCGATGCTGAGCTCTTGTCTATGCCTTAGTGAAGAAATCTGCCAACTGAAGCTCCGAAGGCACATACCGAAGAGTAATAATATCGTCATGTGTCTGGGCTCGTGTGTAAGAAGCATCAACGCCAATATGCTTAGTGAGTTCATGCTTCACCGGATCACGAGCAATGCTGATAGCACCTGTACTATCAGATAAAAGAGGAGTCGTCATAGAAACAAAAACACCAAAATCCTCAAGAAGCGATCGTAGCCAAGTAATCTCTACCGTGACAAGAGACATGACCCGCAACTCAGCCTCTGCACTCGAGCGAGAAACTGTCGTCCGCTTCTTAGTCTTCCAAGCAATGAGAGAACTACCAAGCAAACATAATAGGCAGAGAGAGATCGGCGATCAAAGGAATCACTAGCCCAAGTAGCATCCGAATATGCCTGGAGCTGTAAAGTACTGGAGTGAGGAAAAAACAGACGACGAGATATAGTCCCACGAAGATATCGCAAAACATGAAGAAGATGATTATAGTGGAGCTGAGTGGGAGCCGTAACAAATTGACTTAGGACATGAACAGAATAGGAAATGTCAGGATGAGTGACACCAAGATAAATAAGGCTCCCAACAATGTGCCGATAACGTGTGAGATCTGCAGGGGGCTCACCATCAGTGGTGCGGAGATGAACATTAAGTTTCATAAGAGTCTCAATAGTGCAGTGATCAATGAGAGAAGCCCGATCAAGAAGATCCTGAATGTATTTTTCTTGAGACACGTAGAAGCCCTCAGGTGTGGAGGAAATCTCAATCTTAAGAAAATAACGAAGAGGACCTAGATCGGACATAAGAAACTGCTCATTGAGACGTGTCTTCACAAAGGCAATATACTGAGAGTCATCTCCTGTGATGATCATGTCATCAACATAAAGAAGAAGAAGAGTGCGACCACGAGATGAAGTGTGGACAAAGAGTGCAAGGTCATGAGTACCAGCTGAAAAACCACCAGCAGTGACTACTGAAGCAAAATACTGAAACCAAACGCGAGGGACTTGCTTGAGGCTATAAAAAGAACGGCGAAGACGACAAACCATACCCTCAGGAACAGAACACCTAGGTGGTGGCTGAAGAAAGGCATTCTTCACATCAAGCTGAAAGACAGACCACTCATGAACAAAGGCCACAACAAGAAGAGTACAAACAGTAGTCATGTGACCCACATGAGCAAATGTCTCATCATAGTCTCGGCCATGCTCCTGTTGAAAACCACGAGCCACAAGACGAGCCTTGTAGCGCTCAAGAAAACCATCATAACGGGTTTTAATCTTATAAATCCACTTGCAAGTGATAGGACGAACATGTGGGGGAAGAGGTACATGATCCCATGTGTTAGTGCACTCAAGTGCAGCAATCTCCTTTGCCATCGCATGCTGCCATTCCTGATGATGAATGACATCACGGTAAGTAGTTGGCTCAGAAAGGACAGTGCCAGCAAAACCAAGACGATTTGGAGGCCGGATCGACTGACGATCATGAAGAGCATATCATGGAGGTGGTTCAGGAGAAGAATCATCATTAGAAGATGAAGTATTAGGAGGAGAAGGCGCATCAACACGCCGATTACGTGTGTAGACATGTGTGATTGGCGGTTTATGACCATAAATGGTACCCGTAGGAGCCGGTGTAGAGGACTCTAATAAAGAAGGCACTATAGGTGAAGGGGTCAAAGGAGAAGACGCTTTGTAGGGGATATGCATAGAGGCAATAAGAGTATCAGGAAACATCATGAAAGAAAGCGACTCAACTAAAGATGCATGAGAAGCAAGAGAAGGACGAGGATAGAAAGGGCGAGACTCATCAAAAGTAACATCCCGTGAAATCTTCATGCAACGCCCAACATGATCCCAACAACGGTAGCCTTTATGCTCAGCACTATATCCTAGAAAAACACACTCAACAGATTGAGTGGTCAGTTTAGTGCACTCACTAGGTGTAAGAAGCACGTAGCAAACACAACCAAAAAGGCCAACTGATGAAGAAATGATGAAGGCTGAATATTAATCAAATAAGTTGCTGTAGAGATCGCATCAGCCCAAAAATGAGGTGGAACAAAAGAAACAATCATAAGAGCACGAGCAGTTTCAAGCAGATGACGATGCTTGCGCTCAGCAACACCATTCTAAGCATGAGCACCATGACAAGAGAACTGAGCAAGAGTGCCCTGCTCAGAAAGAACTGGCGAAGAGCTATAGAAAGATATTCTCCAGCAGAGTCAGCACGAAAAACCCTTATAGCAATGCCAAATTGAGTACGGATCATGATAACAAAAGTCTTATAGATAGATAAAGCCTCACTATGATGTTTCATAAAATAAATCCATGTGTGGTGAGAAAAATTATCTATAAAAATTATATAATATCGATGACTGCCTTGTGAGACGAAAGGAGCCGGACCCCATACATAAGAGTGAACAAGATCAAAAGAACGTTTTGACACTGACTTACTAGAATAATAAGGAAGTTGTAGCTATTTGCCAAGCTTACAACCTTGACACGGATGCAAAGATACATCACAAGAGACAGACCCCAAAAGACCACGACGAACAAATGTAGATAGACGCGAACCACAAAGATGCCCCAAACAGTGATGACACTGAGCAAACAACGATGCAGATGATGCAAAAGAAGTTGATCCCACTAGACTGGCTGAAGCAACGGAAGGAAGACGAAGTCATTCAAGCTCCCAGAGACGCTGAGAATCACAACGACGGGGGTCAGTACCAACTAGGAGACCCGTGTTATGATCCTAAACACAACAAGAGTCAGAATCAAGGATAACACGACAACCATGATCAGTGAGTTGGCCAGCTGAGATAAGCTGCATAGTCAGTTTGGGAACATAAGAAACAGAAGGAATATGAGAAAAGGAAGATAAAAAAGTGCCCTGTCCTGCAACAGAGAGAGGCAATCCATCTGCGGTCTGAACAATAACTAGAATAGATGGAGTATGAATGGAAGAAAGACTGGTACTATCAGGAGTTATATGAAAAGGCGCACTAGAATCTTGAATCCATGGAAAAGTATTTGAAGAAAAAGTCTGAAAAGCAGTAGTAGAATCTGGCGATGCAGAAGGCTGAATAACAGAACCAGCAATGCATGTAGGTGTAGAGGCAGCTATACGATGAAGCAACATGAGAATCTCCTGTGTCTCAAAACTAGCAGAATTCCACTGTGAATCTCCAGTACTAGAACTACTTGTACTAACTAAACCCTGTGAGGAATGATCATCTCGATGAGACTGAGCCTGCTTCTTCTTGTAACAGTATGCCTCCACATGATTATCCCTAACGCAGTAGTCATAGTGATGACCACTACCCCTTCTACTCCCAGAAGAGCCCCCACCTGAAAGAGACGCTACAGGTGGAGGGACGGAAATATTAGAATCAGAAGAGCGAACAACCAAGATTGAAGGAGACTGCAAAAGGCCTGTAATACTAAAACGTATCTCCTCATTACAAACAACAACAAGAGCTTCCATCATAGACACACAAGGCTCTCGAGCAATCAGCTGAGCACGAAGCTGCTCAAACTCTTCATGAAGACGGGTCAAGAAATCATAGGTGTGATGAGTCTCAAGGGCAGTCTTTTGAGCCTTACAAGACTCACAAGTGTTAGATGACTGTGGAGGACCAATAAAATCAAGCTGACGCCACACTGAGACATCTGGTCAAAGAATTCTTCAACTGTAGCTTCACTCTGCTGTAATAGCTGCTCGTGATGTAAAGCAGCAATGTAAGTAGACTGACCGGTAGGCTCATAACGATCACGAAGAAAAGTCCACATCTGATGTGCCTGATCAAAGTCACTAATATATGCAGAAAGGCGCTCGTCCATACTAGCAGCAAGAATAGAGGCAGCACGGGCATCTTCATCTAACCATGTCCTATAGGCGACAAACTGAGTCTCATATGATACCACATCGTCATCATAATCAGCAATTAATTTCTTCTTCACAGTCTCATCAGCACCATCGGGAATCACAGGCATGGTAGGAGGAGTAGGAAAAGCTGGACATGATAAATCACCAGTAAGAAACTCCCAAAGATGAAGACCACGCATATGCAGCCGCATACGATGAACCCAATCGCGATAATTGGTTCCATTGAAAAGCACCGAACATCACATAATATGCATACCACTCGACGAAAGAGCTGGAGGAGTATAAGACGCCATATTGAAACACCAACGACGAACGACAAGAAGAAACCGATGAACAACGGTGAATTTTACGAGCAAGTGCAAAAATGCAGGAACGGAGATTATGAGAAAAACCTAACCCTAATAGTGAGGCCTTGTAGTCTAAGCTCTCATGTTATGCTTATGTCAGCTTTGTAGCCCTGTTTACTCACGGGCTCAACTAGTTTCGTGATTGTCCTCCATGAATATTCCATCTCGAATGTTCAAGCGAACCTGTATTATATTTGTCTCTACCTGTGTCCATCATATTTGGTATGACATAAATAATGATATCTTCTCATTTTCTAGAGCGCAAATCTTTAAAGTCTATTAAGTATGAGGGCAACCCCAAGCTCAGTTTTCTCCGGTCACCAAGAACTTCTCAATTTAACATTGCTTAGTAGAGGTGAACAATCGGTTATTAACCGACTGAATTTTTCATTCGGTTAACCGAATGAGTTAATCGACCACCAAAAGTATTAACCATTAACCGAACCGAATTTTCGATTAATCAAAAATTCGGTTAATTTAACCGAATAACCGAAAATTCGATTAATTTGGTTAAATTAATATTAATATTATATTCAACATTTTTTATATTTAATTTTTATCAATATTAATGATCTTACAATTTTTATATTTCATTTTAATTTTAATATTAATTTTATAGTTTCTTATATATTTTATATTAATACTTTTATTTTTATTCAGTTAATCGTTAACCGAAAATACAAATAACCTTAACCGTTTACCAAATAAAATTTTTTGGTTAACCGCGGTTAAAATTTTCGGTTAACCGAGTTCGATTAACAGTTTTAACCGTATAGTGAACACCCCTATTGCTTAGACTCATAAGATAAGTTTACATCATCTAACTAACTTGCCTGTTCTAACCATCATGGCTGCAATTATAGTTTGTTCGAGCTGAACCATACTATCAAATATATTCTTTTTTTTGTAAATGAAAGTAGATATTTATTCTAAATTTCAATTAAATAATAAAATCATGGAAGTAATTGGATGACTATTTAATTTTTTTTTATAGTTTATTATAATTTTTATTAAAAATACAGGTATAGCGTTGGCTACACAATCTCTATGCTAAGTGAAAGTAAAAATAATAAGAAAATTCAAAGATAAACACTGGCCAAAGCCAATATCTGTACAACGCTGCACATGCAGGTCCTTCCTTACACATGCTACCATGGCAGCCTTTAGTTAGAACAGAAAAGGAAGGTCATTCACTCCTGCAGTCAGCATACGCCGTGACGGATTTATGGGTATTTCTACTGCACTTGGACATCATTATTCAGATATGTATTGAACTTATACTTGCTGCTTTTATGTGGTTTGGCAGGCAGGCTAAGAACAACTCCGCTCTCGGGTGGTCTGTGAATCATATAAGAAAGCAGGAGCCGAAGACACTTCTGGGTCACCAGTTTTGGTGGTGTACATTTAACATTTTGATGGACAAAGGCTAATATGGTGCCCATTGTGAAGGTGGAAAAGACTTCACATCAACTCAAGTCAAAACCTGCTTGTGCATTTATGGCATACAGTAGCTTTTTTTCTAGCTGCTCTTTGCTGTAACCACAAAAGGTTTGCATTGCAGAAGTCAGTGGGAAGAATAACTTCAAAGATGTCACTTCTGGTTATCAAAAAGTTTACAGGAAAAACTGTAAATAGTATTGAATATACATAAAAAAGTAATACCTTCTATATGGTGGAAGCTTAAGAAGATTCATGCAGGTGGCGGATGTTGGTAACCGAGAAAGAGCATCCTCAGAAGCATCACCACCAGCCCTTAACAGAAGTTGCAAATTACATTCATCATCGGATTTATAACCAATCATCAAGCAGAATAAAGCTTTTGATAAATGAAGATCGTAAACTAAGCTACCGCT
The DNA here is from genome assembly GCA_002312845.1 of Kalanchoe fedtschenkoi. Lineage (NCBI taxonomy): Eukaryota > Viridiplantae > Streptophyta > Magnoliopsida > Saxifragales > Crassulaceae > Kalanchoe > Kalanchoe fedtschenkoi. The sequence goes on from NQLW01000061.1 coordinate 82,405, forward strand.
GTATGCAAAACCATGGCTCCAAATGTTGGAACCCCAAAAGAGGTCCACGAGAGCACCCGGTAACAAACCTGTACAAATACATCAGGGGTCATCCATACAAACGAAAGTAAACAAGATGCCGTCTCATATTGCCCTGTAGCAATTGCAGATGCTTACTTTAGGAAATTCATTTGGTTCTCCAAAGAAAAGCCTTTAAGAACTTCCCAGAACATCTCGATGATGTAATGTTCCTGTCCAAGTTTATACATTTATTACTTATCGTATTCTATCTCGACAAAGTCAAACACCAACTAGGGAACAAATACAAAAAAGTAGATGACAGAGAATATTTCTATTTCTTCTGTGCTACCGTCCCCAATAAAGATGGCGATTCAAAAACATTTGTCATCAGTAATACAGATGGAGGTATAATTTTCCCAGGAAGAGATGAACTCAGCTTCCAAGGGAGCATATACAGATCAATATGGAACTTACTTTATTATAGCCACCGGCATAATTCGTATGAGCTCGTAGATCATCTATGTCCAAGCCATCCAGTGAACCAGAAATCAAAAGCTGACAGCAAACGTAATCTGTTAGATTGGAATCCTGAAAAAGTAATGCTAACCGGTTTGTTTGTTAGGCTATACTTTAAATGCAGTTCTATGTCAATACTCAAAGGACTGATAAAACTTTAAAAAAAAGAAAAAACCTACGCCATTCCTCTGAAACAGCTGGAGTTTCCAGAAATATTCAAAAGCTTTAAGATGCTCTAATGTTCAACCATACATCATGACTTCTTAGACCAAATACCTGAAGTTCATGCTCATTGAACATATCAATCCAGTCTTTCCGTATCAGTTGTTGAAAGCCCCGCAAGAAATGGGAGCTTTGTTGGCGAATCTGAAAGCAGAACATTTAGATACTCACAAATCACAACTGTATATACAGGAAACTAGCATAAGAACATTAGACCACACAGATATAATCACAAATTTCACCTGAGAGTTCAGCCTATGGTTGGCAACGAGATGAATAAAGGGTATGACATTGTCATTAGTGACACGCTTGTTCTTTCCATCTGGCAGCAGCTCCTCTTCTGTTTGCTCTCCATATTCGTTATTTACAATAACAAAGTAAAGTTCCAATTCAGAAATATCCCCCTTATAGTTCTGCGGAAGAAAATCACTTTAAATTATAAGAAAAATAAGGTACTACTGGAGCAGTCAACATAGCAGGTTGAAAATTAGGATTAACAAACACAAATAAATCTTAGTGTTATCAACATTGAATGTTCACCTCAATCACTTGTTCTCTTTTATCATGAAAGCTTTACAATGACTTGTATGGGATAAGAAAATAACTTTTTTTGAACATACAAATCAAGCAAAGCTAAACAAAAGGACTCATAGATGATAGTTAGAAGTCAAGAGCAACTGTTATCACTAAAGAGAACACCACTGGACACATAATACGTGAGTGCCTGAGCGGAGCCTCATACAAATAAAATTACCTTTAAAAATATAAGATGACGGTACAATTCTGGATCCAGGGATGGTAAGTCATTTAAATAATTGTACCTATAGACAGAGAATTCACAATTTATTAAACAGGCACGTAGCCAACTGAGATGCAAAACAAGGCATGCAAACATTGATGCCAGCATAGACTGTTAACTTCAGCAAAAAAAGAGGGACTAGTAGCGACTTAAGGTAAAGAATAAGCCATCTCTGTGGTAAGGTCGGTTTAGACAAGCTAGTTTAAGATGACTTTTCCAAGACTCCAAGTTAACTGAACGACTTAGTTTTAGGTGAAAAATTGCAAATAAACATAGTGTGAATGTTCTATCAAACACACCAAAGCAAAAAGAGAACTTTACATGAGTTTAGGCCTCATAGATAACGTGACACTCAAGTAGAAAAACAAACAGAGCGAACAAGTTGAACAACATGGCAAAAAGAACAGAAAGGAAAGGTAGAGATAATCTTAACGCCAATTGTTAACCTTACTTTTGCTTTAATTTACTTAAGAAGAACGTTGCGAAAGGCACGTCAACCAGAATGCCCTCAAACATAGCCTGCAAAATACAAGTGGCCAAACCTGAGATTTTTCAATAGAAAATGGTTCATCACAGTGGACTCAATAGCGGACAAGGTGAGCAATTTTGGTAGCCAAGGCAGACCATGACAGGTCCCAAATGTTATTGCAATGTGATACTTTTTAAATAGATTCCATTAAAAGAACATAAGAAACACACAAGTAACTAAAAATTAACAAAATGAATCAATTAATCACTTCGTAAAAACTGTACCAGCGAAAGCCCCCATAACCGGACAATAAACAAACCTTAGCGAGAATGGTACCAAGAAAATGAAAATACTGTAGATGCTGTTCATGTATCATTCCCGATGCAGGGTTAGGATAGAGTAGGTGATCAGAAGTTTCCTGGAAAGGCAGTCAAAAGAACTCATTAACAAAAGCAGAGTGATTTTGACATATGGGAAAATTTATAACGTAGCACAAATTTATAAATAAATGTGATCAATTTTTGATTTGGACAAAATTACACAAATTCAAATGACAAGTATCACATACTTTATTATTTTATACTTCTGCCAGGACTATAAATATCATTACAGATTAGGTAATCACGAAAATTTAAGTACAATAAACATCCACAATGTAGCCTGTGTGCTTCAAGATTTTCTAACCAATTTAGGACTTGTACTCCTATTCGTACATCGACATTAACTGGTGTTCATATTCTTAGTGCGGTTTGGGTTTTCCGTATCACAATGCCAATTTCATTTAGGTCAGTTACGTTAATTGGAGTTTAGTTCAATTGACTAGATTTTAACTGAAAAGAACACATCCGCACTCTAAATCGAAGAGTTGAGCTCTTTCTATTCATTCTTGTAAAAAAATACACGATAGTCCCAAGAAACATGGATATGATAGAATCACAACTTATGAAATCCAAATAATTGGATTCTACACAACGTAAGAGGAGATGCATGCTATTGTGTATGCGGAAAATCCTCAAAATAAACATAAATGATTATACTTGTTTTCCCAATTGTTGAATCAGCACAATCAACACATGCAGACACACCCATCTGTATGCAGACACACCATACATGTAGCATCTTGGAGCTCGTGTTTACTTATATGAAAACAGGCAGCAGACAGTGAGATTGTTCAGTTTTGAGTTCTGTTTCACAACCTTAAACAAGCCGTATTGGACATCAAATGCGGCCCTAGTTATTTTCTCCATGAAATCCTTGAAAATACCACCACCATCTATACCAGCCTCCTCAACCCCGAATTCATTGACATATGATACACGCATCTGTGCATTGAATGAAAGGTCAGAAGAAATAATTTACATATCACACAATATCGCAGGTTGTGGATAACTTTGAGAAAACAAGGACATACCGGGCCCTGCAGATCTTCCTCAGTTAATGCACTTAATTGATTATAGCCATCTTCAAGGATCTGATTTCTCCGGATTCTGAAACGGTTCCAAACAAAAACACCATGGGAGTCGGTTCTTTTCCTTCCTGCAGCTAATTGCGACTGTACAAAACAGACAACCCGTTCACGGAACTCCTGAGGTTTTAATTTGTGTGCTACTATGCTATGATCACAAACTTCTAACTCTTATGAACAGAGCAGAACCAATTTACATAAGTGAGCTACTGGCAACTACACAAAAAAATTTAGATGCAATGAAACTGCGCTTCTGTGCATAAACTTACTGTGAATATTTTAACTCGACTTGTAAATGGAACAAGAAATGGAGCTTGTTTCAATATCTCAGCGGCTCTGGTATTTTCCATTGTAGCCTGAAAATAAAATTGTATCAAAAAGAGCTAATCGTGAAATGTAGAAATTGTGTTTATAAAAATATATTATACCTGGGAGATGAAAAGTTCATTGACACCATCGGCATTGAAGTCACTTGGTAATGTAAATTGCCGTCGGTTATTCCAATCTTGCAACTGCACATGTTACATGGCATACAATGAAATTAAATCCAGTGTTTCAAGCAGTTAGATAAATGACTGACAGCTGACCGGCTCGTATTAAGAACTTCCTGGTATATGACAGGATAAGAACTGAACAAAGAACAAAATGAGACTTGCATTCACCTGTGATAGCAGCCCAGCTGCAACAATGCCAACCTTGTGCTGACTCACCTCCTGAGGATTCTTACTGTTGGATGCAGAAGCAGAAGATTTCGCGAAATTTGTTGTTGTTGGACTGACCCACAATAGTTGCCACAACGTCTGAAAAGAGGATGAAAAATAAATTGAGCACATAACACGCAAGCCCCCTGCTGTAGTAAATTAAAGGATTGCCAGACTGAAAACATAAAGCAATGACGAATAATATAGTACCTGTTTTAGAATAATGATCAAGCATTTAATATCGTGAAGGGGAAGTGGCTTTTCCTGTTCGTAAAATTCCTCATTATCGATGATAGTAAGCATGTGCCTGACCAAAAGTATTCAGCAAGGGTTGAAGAGACTGGTGATCAACAGAAAAAAATGTGACAAAACAGACAAAAAATGGCATTCTTACTTATAAATAGGACAGAACACAGCAAGAGGCAACAACCAACCAGGTCCATCCCAAAAATGGTGGGTGGGTTCGGATATAGCTGATTTTTTCTGATTATCGTAGCACCACTTCATGTATCTCCAAAGAACTGGCACAAGATCAGTTCGATAAGCCAACACAGTCATTATAAGCTCCATTGGAAACGTCTCGAATATCACTTGTAAAAATGAACAAGCTGCAATGACAGCATCAGTCTCCTTTACACTTGGTCCATTTCCACCATTTGGAGAAATACCACCGAAAAGAACATTGATCTATTTTCAAGAAAATGATGCGATGAGTGACACCACCAATTCAGCAAACAACATGACAAGGTAAGCACATAAATGACAAACCAGTTTCATGAGAAAGGGAGGATCAATTGCTTTTGATATCTGTAGCTCCAAATCTTTATGAAGACCCTTTTTAGTGGCAACATCATCTGTTTCCATTTCATCTTCATCAATCGGCAAACCTGAAGTAAACATCAGTTAACCTGATGAGCGAATCACTTGAATGGATAAGCTGATTAGCGAATACGTGTCTGATTAAGAGGCCCATTAAACACTAGTTATTTCTATTAAATTAAGAAATATTTCTTCAACCGATTTTCCGTAGTTTACAACAAGCTTGATGTCATTAGAATCCACGTGAACAATTGCAAACTGGTATCCAAATAATTATACCGTTTGTTACCATCCATCAAGAATGAAGCATGTGAGAGTACAAGTACAATGATACTCTATGTATGAAAAAAA
>NQLW01000061.1:87924-102660 GCA_002312845.1 Kalanchoe fedtschenkoi
CAACATGATTTATCATCCGGAGTCTGAAACAAAGTGGTTGTGGACTAATATATATGAAACAAAATGGCCTAATATACTACAACAACCAGTGGCATGAGTAGTAAAATCAATGCATTATTGTCTTATGGGACTACCTAGCCGCATATAAACTTCAAACCATAACGCCATGTAAAAGTGCATCATAAATCAGCATAGCATTGCATGAGAGGTGAAAGAGATCATTCAGACAAAAGATACTAACTTCAATGTTAGTTCCTTACCAACTCAAAAGAACATTCATTACTGGACAATGCAGCTGGAGCAATTTCCAGTATATTCCCCAAAAGGCATGCAAAGCTAGGGAGATCTGGTGCTATATCAACAGGCATTGCATCAACATGATTTTGTATATACAATGTCATCAGATGAATATAGTGATGACTCAGCCTCTGTGCAGCGAAAACCTGATTCCCGAGAAAATTGCATTTATTAATAAGTAACAAATAGGGCCATTGATCACTCAGATATAAGTCAAATTAGAGTGGAGAGATAGGAGAATCATGAAGGACACATATTATCACTCTTTCAGAACAAAGAAACAATAACAATGCTTTTCTAATACAAATTGGAAGCATGAAGTCTCAAAACAGAGATCTGAAGCATGCAATCCCAAGACAGAGACCCAGTATAAACAATGTGTCATTTAGATACACATGCAGCTCTCGTGAACACTTGCTCACATGAGGGACCTCTCAGGAGTGGCTTCAGTTTCGTGGTTTTGCTTGGTTCTACAGTTGAGCAACCATCAGAAAGAAGAGCAGCATATGGACAGCGTCATATTTACATTTTACGTTCCTGTATCTTGGATACAATAATCGACAACTTATAATAAAGGACGCTATTTTTAATTTTGATACAGAACACAAAAAGTAGCATATAGTTATCAGCATCCATATTACCTCTTTTAAGTGAGGGAATAGTCGCCACACAAAAGGAACCGTAAGTATCTGGGATGTAAAACACTGCCATGGATTATCACTGGCACAACTGCATGGTGCCTGGCCATTGTGAGATGCAATAACAACAAGCAGCTGTTCTATTGAAGATATTCTATCAGTGGAACTACATCCACTCAAACTTTCCTGTACAAGAAATTGCACCTTCATTAGTTCAGAAAAAACAATCACGTTTAGTTGAGCAGAACACACTACAAATTTCTTTTTCCCAATTTATACAATTTGAGACCTCATTTCCTAGAGCTATTAATAACAGAGATTTATACCCCTCTAATTAATTACACCTTGTATGAATAAGAGTAGGTGAAGATTAATACCTTCCCTGTTATAGTGATCTCTCTGACAAGAGCAAGGGCATTCCTTTGTAGAAGATAATCAACTACTTTACATGACCATGGAAGTTCAGGATCTAGCAGCATAAGAACTGCTGCAATCAATATCACCCATGGCATTCTAGAGTTTTCACAAGACATCCCAGGTTGTTCATTCAACAGTTGTCTGGTCAAGATAGCATTCGGAATCATTAATAATAGTAGCCGGAAGGGTTTTACAATACGAGGACGACTAGTGAAACCAATACTTTTAGTACTATAAACCAAAGCAAATGTCAGTATAATCAACACTGTAATCACACTGGAAAACAATTGTTCCTAATAAGAAGATAAAAAAAATTGATAAGACGGCAACAGTGTCTGACAAACAGTTGACAACGAAGATTTTAAGAAAACATACTTATTTTTATAAACAGCTTGAATGCAGGCAAATACCAGACGCTTCACCCTGAATTCAGTCAAAGCTTGATTGGATAAATAGTCCGCACCTCCCAAAATCTTTACAATGTCTCCTTTCAAATTGTAGTTTTTGCCATCTAAAGAGTAGAAGATAAAAATATTGGAATAATCTACCAGCTAAACTGGGCACATAATCAGTTCTAATAGGATGCAAAAATCAGATACAACCTTTCACAAACAGCTACTAATTTAAGAGAAACCTCTGATAATCAATAAAAAAATGATAGGATGATGCCACTACAGATAGAGCAGAAATGCCAATCTTTTTAATCAATACCACTCTCCAATCTTCAAGTGTACGAGGGTTCAAAATAAAATTGATTTGAATTTCGGTTATCATTCTCTGCTAGAAGATTAGAAAGTCAACATACAAATACATGTCATCTTGAATCATGTAAGAAAAGTTAGATCAACACTCAAAAACCAATTAGCAATGGGTAGGGGGGCCCAACTATATACATAGTATATGAGCAACCCACTATTGCACGATGAAGGATTCTAACCTCTGTTGCAAAGAAGCGGTAAATAGACATCGCACCGCCAAGCAAAAAAACGTTATAAAAGCCATGAACGTCTCTGGAACAGAAACGTGGTAAAAGCCATGAAACAGATATCACCATCTGAACCCCCAAATAACATCTACCAATTGTTGGCTATTTTCCTATGTAGTCGCATTTATGTATAATCTTGTTTAATTGAATTTGTAAATTGAGTCAGCTTTAAATCAGTAAGTTGAGACTTTAAAACAAATCAGAATTGCTGCCATGTGGCAAGGCAAAAAGAAAATGACTACTAATAGAGACCTAGGAACGCATTGGAGTCACCGCACTTAAGGGGGAGTTACACGAGATCTAAACAGCACACCAAGAGAAGCAACCACAGTTAAATAGGGAAAAATCAATAAGAACTTCGGCAAGAGGAAAAACACATTAAAACTCACTGTTTTCTTGGGTGAGCAGATAAAGCAATCGGCACGTCTCAATAAGAGCTACTAAGTCGTCATTGTTATGTGCATTGCAGAAAAAAAGCAATTGGCGAAGGAAATCAGATTTTGGTCCAAAACAGGGCCTGCAAGTTCAAAATAAAAAGTAGAAATAAGAGATCAACATACTCGAGCGAAATGGGAAGAATGGAAATTGGTAAGAACCAAGTAAACAACCTGTCAACATTTTCGCAGTGCTTCCCATATCTAGCAAAGAACTGTTCTCGCACTTCAGAATGTGCAGCCTTCACTGCCTTTCGACCCCTAAAACATTTCTGCAAATACAGGTTCAGCAATGCTAATGAGAACAAGAGCCATATAGAATTGCACTATCTAAACACATTCCGCCAAGAAAATGAGATGTCTTTTTTTCACTGAAATAATGACCTGACCCCAAAGTTACACATGCAAATAAAAAAAAAAAAACAGAGGGTCTTCATCCACAATCGCCACACATGTTTCACACCATCTTTGATCTGCATCTTCATTTTACACAATCAAATATAATGACCAATTTAGTATCTATTATACAATACCAGCACAACAGATGAATAAACCCTTAACAGTGTCTCATTTCTACTTGCACAGCATGGTTACCAACTAACTCAGTTTCAAAAACTCATATCGCTTCCACAAGTTGCTCAAGAACCTTTCTTTCAAAAGAACAACTACATGGGTAATTTGTCACATTGCTATGCAATGTAGTATAGTGTTTAGTCATATTAATAATTTCAGTTTCCAAAACTGAACCAAGCACATTATACAATTAATATTATATGGTAAACATATCATCAAATTCTAGAAATCAGGCAGAGCTAAGAAAAGCAAACCAAATGTATCTTAAAACTTAACTTACCATCAAAAGTGACAATTTTGTAAAAATAATATATATACAATAATATAAAAAAACCTGGATTTTAAGGGCGGCTGAGTTCTGCTGGCGCAGGCGCAATCTCTTGCTGCGTTCCTGGCGAGCTTGCTCAACGAGCTTCTGCGTATCCCTCTCCTTGGAACTCCTCCCACCCAAGTCCACTCTCTTCCGAGTCGACGGATCACCAGAAAAAAACATTCTACTTTTTGATTCTCTTCTCCACCGCCACAACTACAAAAACCCTAACAAGTTTCCAACTCCAACTCCAAACGCACCCGCAATTCACAACTCTAACCGCCGAATCACTCGCTTCAAAAATTTCAGCCTCTGCTATTCCAATTACGCCTAAATGTTGCGAAATCTTGCCGGAAGCGATTCGAATGGGTTCCGATTATCAATTTTTTTGGCTTCTTATCGATGTGGTGAGGAGACGGTGAGAGATTGAAAAGTGATGACGGAAGGAGCGAGCGAGCTCGATCGATACTTATACTCGTCGCTTCGGGTTTGGTTTGGGAAAGAAGAGAAAAGTCTCGTCTCGTCTCGCTGGCTGATGTATGCAACATGTCATTTTGAAAACTCAAAAGTAATATGTGGCCTTTTTATTTTAATTGTTAATTTTTTTAATTTTTCTACGCAATGCGTGACTGATCAAAGTGTCTAGATCACCAATTTACGTGATGGTATTTGATAACACTATCCAATTTTTGAAGATTTTAGAACTTTACCTAGAGGGTCAAGGATTTGGGTTTCTAGGATTTTAGAGGCTTCTAAATCAAGTTTTTTTAAAAGATAAGGGGTTTAGTGTATTATGGTGTTTTGAAAATTGTTTGTTTGGTAGGTCGGATAAACATCGGCATAGGATAAATAATATTATTTAAAGTCCTCATTTGGTAGCATGTATTAACAATATGGTAAAATAATTAATACTGGCATAATATATTTTTTTCACTGTTAGGATAAGTATTAATAATGAGGAAAATGAATATCTATACCCAGTCAAGGTACCCAAATTATATACCCTGACAGACAAAACGACATTGTTTAATACTTTTTATTTCTCTTTTCTCTTCCATCCCATCGTTCTTGTCTCCATCGATCGACTTCTTTCAATTATTTTTTTCATTTTCTATTCCCTTACCCATTTTGATCTGCAATCGACTTTATGAGCATCCGAGTTAAGGCACAAAATTGTAATTGATATTAGGCGCATCTGGCCCGTGTCGCAACTATAACAGAATTAGAAAATAAAGATGTGAATAGTTGCAGTTGGTCAAATTAAAGTGTGTTCATGGTAATTCCCAGTTTGAGATTGTTGCATGCTTTTTGTAGTGTTTTGATTGCCTTCGTTTTTATATTATGGAGATCAATAGAAGGATTTGGATCCTGAAAATGCTGCTTCGAGATAAATGTGTATTTCGAATTCGGTTTGTTTGTTTTGTTGTTGTTTGAGTTTGTACATTGAATCCATTCACGTTGATGTGTTAAGAATTAAGTTAGATATGCGATGAACCTCGGACAAGTTGGTGGGTTTTCTGTGCGAGTTTATGTGTTGAGAAAGTTTTTATTAAGGGATGTAAATTGATGGTTCTTATACATAATCTTCCTGTTAATTACCTAACATGAAGGGATATTATTCTTCTTAATTCTCAGTCTGCCTAATATAACTTTTAGTTATACTTATCTCCATTATTGGTCATGTTGATTAGTGATAGGAAGTATTTACAGTTTTACTCAGAAGTGTTATTTTATAATATTTTTGTGTAGCATCTTTGAAGATTCGCACTAATTTCCCTAGACACTGTTCGTCCTTAGGCAAATATTTTCGAAGTCGTGAATCATATGTATATTCTTGTTTTAATTGTTCAAGTTTTAGAAAAATATCTTGTATAAAGTGTCAAAGTTACTGTTCAATTTTTAATTATCTTTCTATCAAAGATGGTTGATCTATTTGTTTTTCAACAGTTACTTGTACTGATCAACAAGATGCTTGAAGCCCGGTTATTGCCATATTCATAATGAACTCTATTTGATGGTTCTCATTGAAGCATTGAAGCACTCTTCTGAGCCATCTTCTCTCCACATGTGAAGGAAAAGAAAGCCTAAACTAAGCGCCTATGGACCAGTTAGACAGAATAGCTCTATGAATCATGTACTTTTCTTACTCAGTTTTATTTTTATTTTGGCGACTAGACCTCACTAGTGCAGCCATTTTAATCTACAAGGATGATGATTTTATGTTTCCACATAAAAATGTGTGGGAGTTCTTTTCTGTTTTCAAAGTATTTGGATAATTGCTTATATAGAAAAAATAAAATTCTTTCTTGAGTTGTCTTTATACTTCGTATGGGGATTTAGCTAAGGTGAGGAGCCTCATTCTCAAATTGACCAAAAAAAATTAAGAACTATCATAAAAAAATTTCATTTCTATCTTAAAACTAAAGTCTTTCTCATTTAGAGAGTGGAGATATATATAGTCGAAGAGAATGTGTGCATCACTTGGCATGAGCAGGAGGGCACCATCACTGAATCAATTATCTTATAGCTATTCCATCCTTTGTTACTACAATCAACTAGACCTTCAATGATATCTCGTTGAACTTTAGCTCTTCGACCACATTTTTTTTGTTCGGCAAATTCTCAACTACTATATAGTCTGCTGACAAACAACAACAAAAAATCAACTTCAGATAAAAATTGCAACTACTAAATTAACCTTTATCCCAAAAAATACAAGATCAATCAATATAAATTAAACAAAGTTCATTAATAATAAATAAAAGAATAGGAAAGAAGTGAAGCTAAACTAACAAACGGAGCATGACGAGGTATTTTTAGTTCTATCCCATCAACCTAAACAATTTGATCACAAAAAAGTGTATGAAAAATCAAACATAGATTTCTACATTAGCTTAATTACACAACATTTCAAACACAAACTCTCTCGATTATATAATCTAAAGGGTAAATTACAAATACATTACCTGTACTTTCACCTAATTTCAAATCAGGTACCGTACTTTGTAATTTTTCAATTCGAGTACTCTAAGACTAATTTTGAAACTAAAAAAACACTATAATTCACCTTATTGAATGTGAATTCTCATTATCATGCAATAGACTATATGATTTATAGTGTTGGTATACTAAATCTCATGAATTACAGTGATTTTTGTTTCAAAATTAGTCTTAGAGTACTTGAATCAAAAAATTACAAAGTACGGTACCTGATTTGAAATCAGGTGAAAGTACAGGTAATGTATTTGTAATTTACCCTAATCTAAATTAAAGACAAAAGGCAAGTGCAAACTGAAAGCCAACATCATCCAACCAAATAAGTTCTTCATCAACAACCTTAGATCCTATTCTGTAGTCACTACACAGTTAGATTCCAGATTCAAACTTTGAAACCTCTGGTAGAATTCGACTGGGATCCGGAGCATGAGTACTTCATGGAGAAGATAAATAGTTGTTGTTTAATTTCAGCTCCTCGATTCCGATCATGCTATAAATCGATTTTGCGTCGGATGGAAATCACAAGGAGGAACCGAAGACGGATAGCCGTGCGGAGTCGATTGACGGAGATGAGAACGATTGGATGGAAGGGAAAAGAGAAATAAAAAGTGTTAAACGACGTCGTTTTGTCCGTCATGATACATAAATTGTATACTTTGACAGAGTATATCTTTTTTCCCAATTAATAATACATAATATGTATATCTACTCTTTAAAATCAGAATTAATAATCCACGCAAATTAGGTGAAATTAATAATCCATATACAAATACCAGCTATCAAACGTGGCTATATATGTTACTAGTTATTATGCGGTAGATGTATATAAGTTTATGCTAATTTAAAAGTTACAATATTTTTGCGTATATTTAGTTTTGTATTGTTATGCTAATAGGGAATGGGATGCCACCTGCCATAGCTTATATTAAGAATCTATTAAAAGACATTGTTTTATTTTTTATTAGTACTATTCTCATTTTGAAAATTATCATCATTACTTTTCAATTTTAGAAATTATGATCATTTTGAATCTAGGAGTTGTTGTGTAATAATTGACTTAATAATTACCACTTACATATTATAATTAGGCACATAATTAAAATAATTTCATTTTAATACATTTCCGTTCATTTTTTAATCTATTTGAAAATATTTCAAACATGTATCACTCTAAAAAAATAGCAACTCAATTAATACATAGAATTTGCTCCATTTAAAGAAGGTAAGTATGTTAAAAATGTTTGCAATGAATTACAGAACGAAACGGAAAATAGTAATTATATGAGTAATTTGAAATTGCTCCATTAACGAAAATAGCAATTTTAAAATTCATGACGAGAGGAGGAGATGGATTTGAAAAAAAAATGAATGGAAAATACAACAAAACATTGTAGTTTAAGTTAGATTTTATTATAATTTGTAAATAGTAATTATAAATTTAATTATTCTAAATTTAAAATGAACATGAATTTTAAAAATAAAAAATATTGACAGTTATGTTTAAAATGGTATAATAAGTAACCCATTTTCTACCTTTATCTTTCCATCAGCCAATCTCCTTCTTTATGCTCACTTTCTTCTTGAAACCTACAATTGGAGCAGCTGTTTCGTCTGGTCTGCAGGTGCAGTTGGGGGAGGAGTGTGAGCTTCGAATCCGAAGTCTGTCCATACTCCATCATTCATTTCTAACTCGTTGATGCCACAGGCTCCGATTTGGATGACCACTCAGTCTCGGGCAGTTCAAGTGCACATCCAGCGTATTTAAGCCCAAAACTATGCCAACAGAGCTCGAACCTAAAACCTTGTGATTATTCCCAAAATGTTGAGAATTCCGACTAACTAACAAGAGAGAAAACACAGTAAAGAGCACACAAGATTTAACGAGGTTCGGCAGTGTGTCTACGTTCTCGGGAGCAAAAGAGCGGCGGTGTATTATTGAGAGTGTCGTTGTTGTCGTCGTCGTATCCTATTAAGTTACAGTTACATGGTATTTATAATAAAAACCCTATTCCTATACCATATCACGGGTCTTTGGCCCCGCAACCTCAAGCCCACTTAATCCTGGCTCACAACTATTAGTCTTGTTGTCACCATATTCAGCCCTATGTCACTTCCTGCTCCACTTTGACATAAACCATTTATGAGTATATGAGCTATACCCAACACAAAATCACTGGACCAACACCCTATTATATAAAAGCACTCAACTTGCTGATTAGAATAAACCCTTTTTCGAATTTTCTTCCTGCCCAACTTTTGTTTATTGGATGTGAAGAAGCATCAGAACCAAAGTGTTATAAAAGTGCCAATATAAAATTATTTTCGGATTAGTAATATTATTTCTTCCTTTCTGCCACGCCGACCTGCCAAATTATTAATACCAAAACAGTTAAGCATATACCATATAATTAAGTATTCAACTTATCCCATGTGACACAACTCCAAAACATGTACAATTATATTCACAATGTTGCACCATTATAAATGGACAGTAATGGAAGAAATAAAACTATAAGCAAAAAAGTGCTAGCTAGTGAGAGTGCAGGAGCTAGCGCTGATTAGCCGATGGCATCGAGGCAAGGCTTCCGCTGCGCTTCATCCGCCGAGAGCTCCAATGGCCTGGAGATGAAGGAGAAACATCGCAAGCCGTCCCCGGTGCCAGTGGCGCATCAGACCACTTGGAGCAACTTCTGTAAGTACGTTGCTAGGAAAAAGCAGCCCAAGTATGTGCATGACCGGGTTAGCGACCCTATAAGGTATGGCCATAGCCATATGCAGGCTGTTCCAGCTCGCACGGAGCCTCAGCCGCAGCCTCGAGGGTGGATCAACGGCCCGCGTGATGAGGCTGAGATTGATAGCGATCAGGCAGCAAAGGTTTATGGCGGCCTTCTTGTGACTGAATATTATCCGGATCCTGGGACCAAAGTGGTGCGCAAGGCTTATTATTATTAGCTCTCTAAGTGTGTAACATGTTGTTTTGAGTCAGCCTCTACCGACTGTTTGCATACCGGTTTTTAATAATAACAGAGCAACTTTGATTCTGTCAAATAAGCTTCCCTCTCGTATCTTTGATAGGCACAATTGACATGGCAGAGAAGGTTGGCCATAATAAATTTTCGAGTGGATGAGTGATGGAGCCACCGGCCGCCACTGGGGCCATGGGGTCGGCTGCCTTTCAAATCCCATCTAAAATATTTTTTTCTATGTAAAATAAAAAATAAAAAAATTTATATATATAAAAATAAATTTTTATGCTTAACTCAAACTAAATTTTTAATTTTGCCCCCCACCAAAATTTTCATTAGGTAATTTTGCCCCCCAAAAAAAATTTCTGGATCCGCCACTGATCACATGGACCATGAACGCAATCGTTGTGATCTCTAACGCGTCACGTTCAAATGTCAAAGTGACATGTGACAAATGTTCATTGGTCATAAAAAATATTTATTTTTCAACGTGTCATGCGATTAATAAAATTATCACGTAATAATCATTGGTCCATGGTCCACATGCCCACCACCAATCTTATATTTCTTGAATCACTCCCAAAATCTGGAAAATTAAGGTTAATCATCTTCCATTGATTAGCATCAGCGGGGTGCCTTATGTAATCATCAACCACTCGACCCTCTTCGTGCCATCTTAAATACTCAGCATCCCGTTTGTTTCCGAATAGTCGATGAAAGCGTGGGATAGGGGACATGTACCATATCGTTTTAATCGGGCCCCATTATCCTTGCTCTCGTCGACGTCTTTTCATTTGTAACGATGCGCTTTGCATATATGACATTCAGATAGATCTTCATACGATCCTCGATACAGAATGCAGTCATTAGGGCAGGCGTGTATCTTCTTGACACCAGATCCCATTGGAAATAACCCTTTTTTGGCATCATAACATCTCCTTGGCAATTCATTTTCAGCGGGTAGCAGCTCTCCCAGAAGCTTAAGCAGTTCAGTGAAGGACTTATCACTCCAAGAATGTTTAGCCTTCAAATTATATAGCTTCAAGATCGCAGTCAACTTGGTTAATTCTGGATTGCACTCGGGGTATAAGGGAGTCTCGGAGGCATGCCTGATAGAGTCTCGTATCTCTCCTGCACTTTCATGTAGATTTTCGTTGATGTTGTCGAACATTCCCTGAATGTTGTCCCGGTCCACACATTCATCCGTATCCGAATCAACCATAACATCCGTGTAACTTGGCCCAGCTTCCTCCTCGCGCGGTCGCTTCTCACCAACTCTCTCACCATGAAAATATCAGACTGTGTACTTCGCATCAAAACCGTTAATGATGAGGTGAGTGCGAACTTGAGATATCTTCAATCTTGACACGTTCCAGCATTTTCGGCACGGACAGTTGACATAATCTTCTCCAACTCGTGTAGCGTGTGCCCTAGCAAATTCACAGAATTCGGCAACGCCTTCTTCGTATTCGTTGCTCAAACGGTTAGCCATTATCCATCTATGACTCATCGCTTATCTCACTAATCGACGAATTAATAAGAATAAGTAAGGGAACATATTCTAACCTCAAATAAGCACGTTTCGTACAGATTATTGCGTGCATGTATGTGGGCGCAATAGTTTCATGTTTTATTGAAACTATTGCGAGTGGGAACATGGCAATTTCAACAATAAAATTCTAATAAAAATAACAAAAGCAGACAACACTTTGAACAACATGGAAATTTTACCTATAGATTTTAAATTCTAAACTTAAATTAAATTACTATTATTTTACAATAACGGACAAATTTGTAATCTACATATGCGAGATAGCTAAGCAGGGTACAACTAATTAAATTAAATTAAATAAATTTAAAAATCCCAACATGTTATATTTGTAACAAACTTTGAATCTAAAACAAGATTTCTTTCCATTTAAATCCTACAGAACATTCTGTAACAACAAATTAAATAAGAAGCCTAATTATACACTAAACAAGCCTAATCAGACACTAAATCTAAAGCTAGATTACTTTCATTAGTTTACATGCTCGAAATCTACGCACAAATAAAGAAATCACGCACGGATATAAGCAACTCACAAATTGATGAAGGTGCGTGTGCGGTCCCGGCCGGTAAAGAACTTTCCTCAACAGCAAATTAAACAACTCTCTTTTAGCTTTCACCACGCTTCCATGTGTGACAGATCACCGACAAGTAAAAAGCTAAGTTAAAATCAATGACATAGTGCTCAACTGAAAAAAAAATGAAGAGAGGAGGCTAGGAACTTACAGATTCCGAGCGTTGAAGCAGGTTGAATCGGTGAAGACGTTAGGTTAAAATTATATACTTGCGTTCTGATAGAATTTCAGCCGTTGATCAAAACACCTATTACCACGCTTTTTATAAGAAGCGTGGTAATAGATATCCCTATTACCACACTTCTTATTAAAAGCGTGGTAATAGGTAGATCTATTATCACGCTTTTGGTATTTTTTAAAAAATAAAAAAAATGTGTGGTGATAGGTAGATCTAATACCACGCTTTTGATATTTTTTAAAAAATAAAAAACGCGTGGTAATAGGTTGTTCTACTATCACGCTTTTATTTCAAAAATTGTAAATTCAAAATTTAAAATTTGTAAGCTGAGAAAGAGTATTAAAATATATTTGTGTACTATATCGTTACTAAAATATATTAAAAAATATTATTATACTCTACTGCTTTTAATATACATTTTCTAAATATTTATATATATTAATTTTACGCTTTTCTTTGATTTATCACCACGCTTATTAACCAAAGCACGGTGATAAGTCTACCTTTCACCACACTTTTGGTAAAAATCGTGGTCATTGGTGAACAACATTTTTTTTGTTTTTGTTTTATTTCATATAATTATAAATAAGTTAGTGATTTTTCATGATCTGTAAATTAATGAGATTGAATGTATTATGTGTAGTAACAAAAATTAAGTGAATTTTTAATTTGTAAGTTATATATATTGAGAATATTATGTATAAGATATCTATCATGCATATGTTGTTAAGTGTTATAGTTTGTATGAACTAGACTTTAGGATTTATGATCAACCTTATAAAAAACATCATTAATTTATAAATTATTTTCAATTTTAATCAATGACAATCATCAACATTATGTAATATTCATAAATATATTAAAAAATCATTTTAAGTACCTATTACCACACTTATTTTCCTAAGCGTGGTGATAAGTCTACCTTTCACCATGCTTTTATTTAAACTGTGGTAATTGTTAAATCAAATTTATTTTGTTTTTGTTTTATTTCTTATAATTTAAAATAAGTAAGTGATTTTACAGGATTTATGAGTTAATGTGATTGAATATAATATGTGTAGTAAAAAAATTAAGTGAATTTTTGATTTGTAAGTTAATAATATTGAGGATATATGATATATATCATGCATGTTGTTGTCATGTGTTATAGTTTGTATAAAGTAGATTTTAGGATTTACGATCAACCCTTATAAAACCATCACGAATTTATAAATTATTTTGAATTTAATAAATGACAATCATCAACATTACTTAAGATTCCTAATTATATAAAAAAAACAAAAATTACTACGTATTACTATGCTTACTTGTAATAAGCATGGTGAAATGATGGCTTATCACCATGCTTATTAACTTAAGCGTGGTGATAAGTCTTATTCAATTTAATTAAAAATAAAAGCGTGGTTAAAAGTTTTAAATTGAAAATGATAATATTTCAATCAATTAACCTATTACCACGCTTTTTATAATTAAGCGTGGTAATAAGTTATGTTAAAAGACAGCAGCGTTTCTTTTAGAGTCTGTTACCACGCTTGGGGTTTTAAAAGCGTGGTTATAAGTGACGATCAAAACGTCAACCGTTTTGAACATGATTAATTACCATGCTTCAAACGGGAAGTGTGGTAATTGATCATGTTCAAAATGGTTGACGTTTTGATCGTCACTTATAACAACGCTTTTAAAATCCAAAGCGTGGTAGTAGACTTTTAAAGAAACGCTGCCGTCTTTTAACATAACCTATTGCCACGCTTGTGTATGCAAATCGTGGTAATAGGTATAGCGCCAGTTGCATACGCACCAATTACCACGCTTTATTTGATTAATTACCACGATCATAATAATAAGCGTGGTAAAAAGAAAAAGCGTGGTAATTGAAAGAGTGATAATAGCTCAAATCTGTAGTAGTGAGGTTCTTGATGGTGGGCGCTGGGTGAGTCGGGCGTTTGAGAGGCGATGGGCGAACTGGGCACTGGATGTTGAGCGCTTAGCCAGCCGAGCGCTGTAGAGGCATGGGAGATCTATGTGCTGGTTAGCCCGTGCGAGTTGTGCGCTGGGCTAGGCGAGATGGGCACCACGCTGGATGCGAGCCTGGTGGGACAACCAGGTTGGTGTATTCTTGAGATCTGAACCCTAGAGGGTCCAGATCTAAAATTGTGAGCAGTTTGAAGCCGGAAGATTCCAATTCGGGGCTTGGTGGTTGAACCAGGGCCCGGTTTGTTGAGGTCCATCCCTTGCTTACGGCCAGAGGAGGATGATATGGTGAGCGAAAGAGCGCTGCAGGTGGGCCAACTCCTAGTGCCGATGGTTGGACCCATATCAATGACTGCAGAGAAATAGAGAGGAGCTATCAAGCCGCCTGAGGAGGGAGACTCCGTATTCGACAGATCCTTGACCGGCAAGGGGGAGTGATGCTCCATCTTGATGAACAACCAGTCTGAAGCTGAGCGAGGCGATGCTCCATCTCTCTTGAAGAAATTTCACATTTCATAACTACGAAGTTAGTTAAGAACTCTGCATTTCATAATCGCAAAAATCTTCGATCTAAAAACCTTAATCCGCTTTCTTCTCTTTATTCGTTAAGAACTTCACTGTTGCTGTAAACTAGAAAATTTCTTTATGTGTAATTTTCACGGTTAATAAGTGCGATACCCACTATCTTTGCATTTTTTAAAAGCAAAGATAAATATAAGGTAGCATAAAAAAAATTTAAACGACTCATCAACCGACGCGTAGCTTGATAACATTTTATTAAGTTCAGCAACCACGGCTGAGCAAACTGCGAACTCAATTTTCAAAATGGCATAAAACATTATTAAT
>NQLW01000061.1:113609-179176 GCA_002312845.1 Kalanchoe fedtschenkoi
ATAAAAATAATTCAAAAAAATCTAAAAATAATGTGAAATAAGGAGTTCAAAAAATATCCGGAAAATAATATGAAATAAATCCTGAAATTAAGGACAAAATAATAAAAAATAATTAGTCTGAAAACAATAAGAAAAAGAACTGAAAAAAATTATTAAATTTTGAAAATACTTTGAAAATTAATCAGAAAAAAATAAAAATTAATTTCAAATATACTTATCCAAAAAATTATTTGAACAAATTCAAAAATAAAAAAAATTGGAATGTTCCAAAAATAGTTAGGAAAGGATCAATAAATATATCGAAAAGTCCGAAATTGAAACTGTACACCCATATTAACTCCACTACAAACCCGGAAAATAAACCCCAAAATTGTCCGAAAAAGATCCGTCCTACTTAGGGTTATATTTTTTTTAACCTTAAACCCGCTACAAATCCTCTTACTAGCCTAAATACATCCGAAAAAACATGTTCGGACCACATTACATCCGAAAATCTTATCCTGGCATAGTAATGATAACTCCGTCTGTAAATTGACTCTTAATTAAGAAAAAAACTTTAAATCATGAATGTGCAACTTGTTGAGATTGAATTTAATAGTGTGCTTTTTGCAATTCTAACGTAATCAATTACAAGCACTAAGTAAAAAGGAAAAAAGAAAAAATCATAAATATGTAGATAAATGCACGATCCATGATGATACATAATACAAAAAATTGAGTAAATATGGCGGAATATACATCTCACTAGATATATATGACATTCAATCGCAAATCATGAAAATCAATTCGGTGAGATTTGCAATTCAGCATGTTTTTTAACTCACGCAAAAGAGGTAAACAAAAAAGACCAGTGGTCGAATAAAGTGAAGAACATAGACAGTTCAACCAAGTACGCTTAGCTTGAGAACGAACATTTACTAAGTTTGGCAGACCAAACTGCGAGCAGCTCAAATTTTCGAAGCTTCGACTAATAACTTGACAGGTGCAAACCCACTACGGATTTCCATATAGCTTCTTCAGACATGATCACATGCTCAAAACAAATACTAAATTATAAGAGACCTTAACTTGTATATATATATGATTATAAGGAGGCATCAAACTGAAATATTTAATAGCCCTATTAGTACTCTACAAGCTTAAAAATGTGAAAATGGAGGGCCTGAAAGCAAGTATGTTCTCTCTCCTGAAAATATAATATTATGACTTAGCACTAAGGCTTTTTGAACCTTCCTGCCAGTGCCATGGCTGTGGCCAGCTAATGATTAACATTTACTTTAAACAGGAGTGATCGATGCATTTTCCCATGTGATGAAAATATTTGTATAGAATACTCAGATACCTTCTCATCGTCTGAGAGCCACCAGAGCTACAGCACCAGCCTGGAGGCGGAGGAGCATCATCAGTAATATTTTCAACACATTATTCCAGCCCGGGCCAACACTCATCGCCTTGTTAGTAATCCTTCATCAGCGGCTCATCATGAATCCGCCCGAGGATTCTTCAGCAGCGGTAAGAAGCACCAGCCTGAGTATAGGTGTGAAAGGGTCACTAGCCAGGTTGCTGCTCAGACATATGGGCAACCTTGTCCTACTCGTCCGTCTGGTGATCATGTGATCGACAGAGACCATGGCCGCAAAGCTAGTTGGAGGCCTTATAGTCACTGAATACTACCCGAATCCGAGGACTAAAGTCATGCTCAGTGCTACCTTATTATTAGGAGCATGCTTTGCTTATGGCAGTGCTGGCTCGACTGCAAATAAGTTCAGCACTTGATTCATTCATTCATGATATGGAACTCCTATATAATCTCAACATCAAGTTATTGGACTAAATTGCAAAATAATATATCCCAATCTGGAAAAAAGGACGCCTTCTCAAACTTCCAAAACTTTTATGATTTTGATTTAGCCCCTCACAAATCCACAATATACAAGCTTCACTCCGAACTCCAAAATAAACACAAACAGTTTCTTTTGCTTCATCTTCAATTCAACGACGTTACTGGAAAAGCTAAGCGCCACTCTCTCCTCATCGCATCCGCTTCTGACGACGATTGCAGAGGCTTCTGCTTCGAGAAATGTCTCTGGCAGCTCTGTTCGTTTCAGTCACCAAAGTCGCCGGACTGTTAGTGACACTCACCGTCGCCGCTAACGCCTTCTCGTTTTCGCGGTACCGGAGGAAGCACTTGCTGCCGTTCAAGTCGCCGATTGACGAGTCGGCGGAGGTACTCGCGGCTTTCAACGTTAATGGCGCTGATGATGGTATTTTGGGGATCCATTTTGGCCTGTTGGTTCAGTTATTTGATTACTGTTTTGAGAGATTATGTTAGCTTATGCAGTTCCAGATAAAGATCTTTTAAATAGTATTTTTGAATAGAAATTTGTTTGTATTAAGGGTGAAGCTTGAGCTGGTATTAAGGTTGAAGTTGGTTGTTTGCTGATTGTAAATTTTATTCACCAGTACATGGTTGAGCTAGCTATGTGGAGCTTTTGATGTATAATTTATTAATTATCTAAAAATTAGGGTAGTTAGAATACTTTTCTTCTCGCTCTGCAAAAAAATGTTGAATATTTGACATAAAAAGGATAAGAAACCATGCACGAAGAAGATGGATTGTAGGTCACTGTCATGTTGTGATTTTTTATTACACATTTGAAAAGGAAAGAAATCAGTATGGAATTTAAAAATATGCTTTTGTTACTTGACTGAGATTCTGTGTTAAGTGATGTATTAATTGAAGCTGATTGTGTGTTTCAAACTATTTTGAAGATGGAGATGTATTCTTTTTCGGATTAGCGACAGCACCTGCGCACGTGGAAGACAGGCTGAATGATGCCTGGCTACTGTTTGCGGAGGAAAGTCCTTGTGAGGATGTGGGGGGGCCATTTGTGGAGATACAGCCAGCTGATGCCATACTGTCTTCAGCTACCCCAGATGGAGGATCTCAACCTGCTCCGGTATTGGTAAGTGAAGGTTCTAAAAGCCGGAAGGTGAAGAAACCTATTAAGATTGCTATGGAGGCTATGATTAGAGGGTTCAAAAAGTACAGCGAAGAGGATGAATCTGCACCATGTGTGGAGCACCACCATAATGTGGCTGCTTGGCACAATGTCCCACGCCCGTAAACCTCTGTTTTTCTTGGAATCCCTCTCAACAAATTTTCTTGTTTGATATGGAGTCTTGTTACAATGGAAATAAATAAATGCCATTTTCAGGGAGGAGAGGCTAAAATTTTGGTCGGATCCGGACACTGAACTGAGATTGGCTAAAGATACAGGCGTATCTGTCTTCAGAATGGGAGTTGATTGGACAAGAATCATGCCGGAGGAACCTGTCAATGGGCTTAAAGAAAGTGTAAGACTGAGATCACATTTTAGTAGTGACACTGTTGTTAAGACTTATAAGAGAGATCATGTTGGTAGTGACACTGTTGTTAAGGTCATCAGGATGCACCTCTGCTGACTTGGTGTAAACAATTTTGTTTTGAGGGATGGTTAATGCTCTATCGTAGGTTAACTTTGCTGCATTAGAGCGTTACAAATGGATAATTAATAGGGTTCGAGCATATGGGATGAAGGTGATGCTGACTCTGTTCCATCACTCGTTGCCACCTTGGGCAGGGGAATACGGTGGGTGGAAGCTAGAGAAAACCGTTCATTATTTCATGGACTTTACCAGGTCTCTTCATCTCTCCTGCAATTTGGTTTAAGTGTAAATTTCTACTAAAAAGAAAAGTAGAAAGTGCAGGTAAATAATGACTTTTCTACTTTGCAGGCTTGTTGTGGACAATGTCTCAGATTTGGTTGACTATTGGGTAACATTCAATGAGCCTCATGTTTTCTGCATGCTTACTTACTGTGCGGGGGCTTGGCCTGGTGGTAAACCAGATATGTTGGAAGTTGCCACGTCTGCTTTGCCGACAGGTGTTTTCAATCAAGCTATGCATTGGATGGCTGTTGCACATTCAAAAGCCTATGATTATATCCATGAACAGAGGTATATCTTTGTTATTTATTTGAGATCAATATTTGAAATTATTGAATGGATGACACTGTATTGAAATTATTCGGAGTTCATACGGTTATATTAATTGAACAGCTGTAGATCAAACAACTTGATACCTTACAAGATTCATTGATTTTAAAACTATGCTAAGTTACTTGGTTTGTCTTCTTTTGAAACCAGATGTTATTCTGTAATTGTGGAATTTATGAGACTCAAAATATTCGGGCAGAACACAGTTCTTGTAATCTCATTACAAACATAAGTTTTCTCTGTGGTTTTGTAGGTGATTTCTATCTTCCCCGCAACTTGCATTTCATTAGTTTTTTTTACTTCTGTTCATTTTGCCCATATATGCAGCACTTCAAGAAAACCGGTCGTTGGGGTAGCTCATCATGTGTCCTTTATGCGGCCATATGGTCTGTTTGATGTAACAGCTGTTTCAATAGCAAACTCCCTGACTCTGTTCCCATTTTTGGATTTCATTTCTGACAAACAAGACTTCATTGGAATCAATTATTATGGCCAGGTATACGGTTGCACTGAGTGAAATCATGTTTGGTACCGGGGATATGTAACTGACACCTTTTTTTCTGGTGCGTTATTCCTCTACTCAGGAAGTGGTTTGTGGCACAGGTTTAAAACTTGTAGAAACTGATGAATACAGTGAATCTGGACGCGGAGTGTATCCTGATGGTTTATACCGCATGCTGCTTCAGTTCCAAGAAAGATACAAGAAGCTAAATGTGCCTTTTATTATAACTGAGAATGGCATTTCTGATGAAACTGATCTGATTCGGCGTCCTTATCTTCTTGAGCATCTACTTGCTGTCCGTGCTGCCATGCAGATGGTTAGATACTGTTATTCTCGTCTATATTTTTCTATCTGCAGTCTAACAACATAGCCTGACTGGAACATTTATGCAGGGCGTACGTGTGCTGGGTTATGTATTTTGGACCATATCTGATAACTGGGAATGGGCAGATGGATATGGTCCAAAGTTTGGACTGGTAGCTGTTGACCGAGCAAACAATTTTGCTCGTATTCCCAGACCGTCATACCATTTGTTCTCTAAAGTACGCTTTTCTCGCACTAGTTGCATGAAAATTTGGACGTTGCTATCTTCTATATTTTGATTTGACATTTTTTCACAGGTCGCAACTACAGGAAATGTCACCTACCAAGACAGGACAAAGGCATGGGCTGATCTTAGCCAGGCTGCGAAAGAGAAGAAAACCCGCCCGTTCTATCGAGCAGTTAATGAGCATGGTTTGATGTATGCAGGTAGGATCACAAAATGCTCAATCTGTTTGATCCAGATACTAAGTTTTATTGCACTGCTGGCATTTCCGGTCATGTTTGCGCCACCATGGGCTGCGTGTGATTTGTTTTTGTGCTTGTTGGCAGGTGGTCTCGATGAACCTATTCAGAGACCTTTTGTCTTGCGAGACTGGAGATTCGGACATTATGAGATGGAAGGCCTGCAAGACCCTTTAAGCCGCTTCTCGAGGTGCCTGCTTAAACCCCTCTCATTCAA
Organism: Kalanchoe fedtschenkoi; assembly: GCA_002312845.1. Taxonomy (NCBI): domain Eukaryota; kingdom Viridiplantae; phylum Streptophyta; class Magnoliopsida; order Saxifragales; family Crassulaceae; genus Kalanchoe; species Kalanchoe fedtschenkoi. The sequence continues at coordinate 119,153 of NQLW01000061.1, forward strand.
GAGGACATCGAAGCCACAAAAGGATTCTGAATATATCATTCTTCAGCCGCTTGAAGCAAGCCTATGAGTCCTCCTCTATGATAATCCAACTCTGTTTCGTGCTGAGCGATGGCATATATAAACTGAGGTTCCTGCACTTTTCATGGCAGCAGGTAACTCCCGCCCTTGTATATAAATTGTAATCATTGATTGCCTAGCAAGTCTTCACACCATCTGAATTCTGAAACCTGTAATACTTGGCTAACTACATTTTATAGCCAAAAAAGCTTGACCATAAATCAGTCCATATCAATATACAAGCCATGCCAAAATACATTGCCTAATTACTATGTTTTCATCCTTCATTCATGCCTTGCATATTCGTCTTCGTTCGGTATACATCTTGATCGGCTGCTGTGGCTTAATATTTTTTTTTCAAACTGCATTGTTCCTTGCCATTTAGATAAACTATATTTCCATATTCTGGCTGACAACTTTATTGAAAACACTATGCCCTGCAAAATCAACATTCACCCAATGTCATAAAAGCGTTACGTGGTGGGCATAACTGTTAGAGATTAATTAGTTAGACGGTGATTAATCGGACGATTAGACGAAGTTATATATATTAATAATGTATTTAATAGTTAATATTAGAAAAATATACATTTTAAAATGAGTAGCTTTTTAAAATACAAAATTTGGAACAATTAATAAAGGAGGCGCTATACGGAGCGTTTTAACACTCTCATAGCAACTAATCGGCTTCCTAACAGTGCATTGTACTTTGTTTGGAGGTACTAGATCCGAGTTTATGTAGTCTAACTGAGTATATAATAGTAGAGTGGGTCGGTGTAATCTCGACGTGTGAGAACAATACTTATCCAGTAGACATTGGTGCCAAAAGCAAACAATAATTATATGATCAAGATATAATAAAATCAACAAATATTGAATATATGTGAGAGAAGAGAAATTTTATGCCGACTACCATTTGGATCCCACCCCTTCCCTTATAATGAATTTCATCACAAAACATATATGTGTCCAATGAAACATCATTTTTATAAAAAAATCGTGCATCATATTTCACTACTTGATAGCAAATATATGTCCGCTGGGTAGCAGCAACTCACCTACTAATGTGCATATTCTTTCTATAACCACTTTATGTAATATACTCACCTGTTTTTATATTCAACATCCCCAAATGAGCATTCAAATCGGTGTGTATCGTGCACCTCAGGAACAAAGCTTTTGATGAACTTTACTGCCGATTTTGTGATTCTGTGAGTTTGGAGTGGCAAACTATAAAGATGGACCGACGTCAATGTGATCCGCCATTAATTTCATCTTCATAATATTCAATATCGTGGAGAATGACTTCTTCTTTATTAGATGTTCAGTTGTATTAATTAATCATGAATCTTTTGCTATGTAGGTGGCTCTTAACATTATTCACAAATAGTCTGATCCTATTGGTATACCAAAGACAAGGACATTTCACACCCTCTTATTATTACTATAGGTTAGGACTTTCCACCGGACTCATTTAAAGGTATTTACCACGCTTCATGAATGCGAGAGTCCTAAATAGTTTGAGTAACAAGTGTGGTAAAAGTCAACCTTATATTACCACGCTTCAAAGTTACAAGTATGGTAATAGATAAGAAACGAGATAATAGATTATTTTTCCAGCATATCATATCTCATCATATTTCATCATATCTCTGCCATTTCCTCTCCTCCTGTCCCCCTCTTCTCTGTAAAAATGGAGGGGCTATGGGCAACAATCCATAACAATTTCAATACACTAGTATATAGAAGCAGAAGAAAGTCACACAACAAATCAAACAAAATCACCTCAAAATCTTATAAAACTAGAAGCGGACTCCATCAAACCAATGCTAACCATTGAGTCTAACAACCTTCTTCACAATCCCTTGCAAACCAACCAGCACCGACTTGGTCTGATTATTGCCAATTAAGCACCACCTTGGTGTGCCTTGGAAGCACCGATAGCTCATCATCGCTACTGTGCCATTGATGCTGCAATCGAAACCCCAAAATCTGCTCCCGAGCCCACCTCCATCATCATCTTCTTCTCTTGTCCTACTACAAGAAAAACTAAAATCCAAACATCAATAAGTAAATTCAAAATCTAAAATATCATACATCAACATCAAATAAGAATTTGTCTATCAATTACCTTGTGGTTGTTGCTATTGCACTCCAGCGGTGCATTCAGAAATGACAGAGGACGGAGATGGTCCTATCTTATATAGGTTGATCTTAGGTAAATACCGTTTGTGAGGATCGGGCTGGATTTGGTCCATACCTACGACCGGAAGCGGTTGGTTGTTGCTCTCCTCAGGTGCCATCAGTAGTTTGGAGAAGTGTTGAAGCGACGAACGGCTTGAGGTGGTGGTAGATTCGGAGAGAACCGAGGCAGCTGTTTTTTGTCAGCTGGGGTTTCAGATTTGATGAGTTAATTTGGCTAAGATAGATGAAATGCTAGTCAGTTGGAGGGAAGGAAAGAGATTGGTGATACGATGAGAGAGAAGGGTGATGTGAGAATAAGGAGAGTTTTTTTTTTCTGACCCTCATTTGAAATTTTATTTCCCGATTGGACTTGCATGAAAAGAGTTTATCGAAATGGGTTATCCGGTTAGCAGACAGGTGGACAAGTACCAGTTTGAAACAACAGTTGGCCTTAAACCAACCGCTGTTTCAAACAACTGTTCTATTTGAAGTCCTATACCAGTTTGAAACTGGGTCTGGCCTTAATCTAGACTTTGTTTCAAACAATGATTTGATTTTGATAGCTCTCCGAACTTTTTGGTGCATTCGATCCGATGTTTGAAATCGTTGTTCGGTTGCACCAAACGACGCCGTTCACTGCTTCGGCGAGAAATAATTGCAGCGATGCGTTACAACGGTAGCATTTTCATTAATCTCAACATCTATTTGAAACAGCGGTTGAATCAGATCTAAAAATCGCGACCCCCCTTCTCTCTTTTTCATCTGACTCTCGAAATCCTTAAAACCTCCGCAACGACGACCGACGACCCTCCTATGACAAATCAAACTCAGGTGCCAGCGAGCAGAGCACCAACGATCTGGTCGGTTAGTTTTTGGAGGATTCCATTTTAGTCGAGGAGTACCAAATTTCGTTAACAAAGAGGTTAGTTTTTCTAATCTTTTGAACCGGCGAACCATAGGGTTAGTCTACTATTTTTGACAAGTCAGTGTTGTCATGGCTCATGATTTGTATGGATAGGTTGGTTTATATTGTATGAATATGTTGGAATTAGGAAGTGGTGTAAGTAATTTGTTTGTAGGTATGGATATGGTAGAGGGTTGGTCTGGATATGTTTGTGAATTTTTTTGCTAGTTATTGTTTAGGGGTTTTCGATCTATTTTTTCTAATAAATGTGTGATGATTTTTACGTATTTAGTTGTCATGCCGGTCAGTAATTCAAACTTTGACGATGCCGTTATGGGTACCTTAGAGACTCTTGATAATCCAGTGATAAATGAGTATGACAATGAACAATTAGAAATCTTAGATGGAGATAGTGATGAGAATGACCAAGCTACGGAGGATTTAGCATATAATTTGTTTGGTGAGGAGAATGTTGATCATGAACTTGAAGATATTACCAACGATGGTGTGTTTAATGGCGGACCCAATGAGTATTTTGAGACTGACCAATCTTCTAATCCAGTCGAGCATGATCATAGGAGTGTCGTACCTAAATATTTAAACTATCCGGCCTTTAGCGACATGTCAAATTGGATGGATGAGGTCGAGATGCCTTTAATCAACCATAATTCTGAGGAAGACGATTTTTACAAGGGGCAGCTCTTTGCAACAAAAGAAGATGCAGTTTATGCTTGTCAAGTGTATTCTTTAAAAATCGTGTGGAATATAGAGTTGCTAAGTCAAATCCAGAGTTGCTTAGTATAAAGTGTCGACGGGATGGAGAAGACATTGTTAATTATAAATGGCATTTGCTGATATTTTTTAAGAAACGATCATTGATGTTTGTTGTGAGTGTCTATAAAGGACCACACATATGTGAATCAAATATAATTCCGAATGACAACATCCATCTTAACAAAAACTTTATAAGATTTAAGATGATGGATTCGATGAAAGAAAACTTATGTATTTCTCCGGCTCAGATTGTTAATTTACGTATTTCTGTATTTTACTTTTCAAAAATCTACAAACCTCCTTGAATCCTTTCTTTCTCCTTTTCTTTTATTGTTTTTGTAAGTATTCTAAATAACCTTTGTCTTTGTGGATGAATCCATATTTTTCTTTTTATTGTATTATAGTTGAGTTTATTAGTATTATTTGTTAACACCAACAACATTGTTACCAGAAGGTCATGCCCGGAAATTTGTAGGATTTTGAACACTGAGTAAAGGCAGCCATCAATATCATTCTGAGCATAAATACTGGACTTCGTATTTTGAACATGTGAGTTGGTCATATCTTAGTAAAGGATGCCCACAAAATTGTTGTGGCATAGCTCAATGAGCTCATCGACATTGACATTAAGATATACTCAAAATAACATGCTGGACAATTTGCTGAATTTTATTTTTTATTCTTTAATTATCTAATTGTTTTTATGGTGAGAAAGTCATTGAGCTGTCTCGCGCAAATAAATTTATAATACCTGTGCTCACTAGTTAGCAGTAAGTTCAGGGTCGAACCACAGAGATTGAGATCCTGACACGTTTGTGATGAGACAACTGATAAGTAAAAAGACTCAAATTATGGATTTTTCAGATTGAAAAGATCTGCCATGCAAACAAAGTAAAAACATCAATAAGACAAGATGTAGTTCAAGTTGCTTAACTTGGGAGATTATTGATCATTGATGCTAAAGATGAAATCCTATTTATGAGTTAAATTCGATCAGTAAAATTATATGAACTTATCATCTGTAAGCATGTGACTAGTCATATACAATTACTCCTAATGTACATTCATCATCTTAAGCTAATGGTATGAATCCTATATGTCTAACATCCTTTAGTAGGTTGTTAGCCTAGAACTAGGCATATGCAGTTGAGATATTGTGTTAAGAAATTCAATCTAAGTTATTTAGCTCACACAGAACTTATAATAAGTTTACTTTATCCGCTCTTGTCTAATTGGTATTGGCTCACACCCTCAATACTAAATCAAAACCCAGAGTTCATGCAATAATGCACTACATTCATTAGGATTTTATCATGCAACAGCACAATCATTCAGTTTAGTGCAGTAAATATCATCATAAATAGACTTTATAAAAATTGATTATCTCACAACAATCATCACAATTTTACAGCTCCTCAACTATATAAGAGATTTTTTAGCCGCTAAGGGCCATAGAAGTAGACATGAGAAAAGATATGGGAACAATCCTTACAATCTTATTTGAATCTACTCTAGGACTAAATTCTTGCTTGCCGCTCTCCATTGCTCTTTGAAGATCTTCGAGTTGCAGATTAGAATCTACACTCCAAGGCACACTTGCACTAGTAGGCTCGCACATCAAGCACACTCTTTGAGCCCTCTTGAACTCTCTTTATAAAGACACGACTTAGCTTAGAGTTCAAGCCACAAATCTGTTCTAATCTCTGATGAATATCTTTAGGAGATAATGATTGAATTTAGACTTATCGACTTATAAAAATCAGAATCAGATTTGGAGTTGAATTAAGAAGCTTCATGCCCACCGACCTTGACTTTTCAACTGCTAAGAATCCGTTGTGAATAAAGCTTTGACCTAGAATATTGTAGATAACTCTTTTATCTTTCTATAGCCACTTGAATCACGCAAATCGGACTTCAGGTAGGAAAGTTACGGCCCTCGCAAGTTTATAAATTCTGCTGACTTGGAATTTAAAATATTATTTCGTAACATGAGCATTAAATGCTCTCTCACGCGCTCGACACGTGCACACAACGTCTTATGAGTCAGCGATTTTTAGTCCATTCTTTCCATGCACGTGGATCTCCCTCGCGTGCGCTGTAGTTGTCCACTGCGTACGACTCTTTCACGTGGCTAACAGTTGTCTTCTGTTCGATTTTCTTCCTTTATCTGAATTATGCTCTAAAAATTAATTATCCTTGTAACACATTTTCATATTAAGACCTAAAATCAACTCGAAGTACAAAAACTAGCTAAAACCATTATATAATACCCAAGAACGTTCCAGAGTTCAGTTGCTGTGTGGACAACGTCTCCTTCTTGCTCTAGTAGCTCATAGAACAAATCCAGAATCCATGCATTGGATTGTTTTATTGTGGCAGCTGCAACGAAAGAGTAGTCTGAATCTTGATCGTTGCACTCAGCTACATTGGAATCTGTAAAAGATTTCCATTCAACTTTGGACAATCCGTCTTCGAGTATCCTTTTTCTCGACAAAAAGCACATTCGTCCTTGTCTGGCCTCCCCTTTGATTTGGATCTCCCCATTGAACCTTTGTCTTTCTTCTGCGACCGTCACCTGGTCACCACCAAGCTTCGGTTGTTCTTTTGTCACTCTGCTTGCCCTTTCGCCTAAGCTCATAGCTGTATAAGGCTGAACAGACTTCCTTTAGTGACAAGTCGGTTTTTCCATGGAGTAGAGTTATTTTGAGAAACTCATACTCGTCGGGAAGAGATCCCAATAGCATCAACGCTAAATCTTCATCTTCAAATGTCACATCCAAATTGAGCAGATCCGAAATCAACTGCTTGAAATTTGTAATGTGTGTATTTAGTGTGGTACCAGGAACATACGTAAAGCGGAACAGGCGTTTCTTCATATATAACTTGTTCTGCATGCTATTCATTAGAAAATTCTCCTCCAAGCCTATCCATAATGCATTTGCCAAAGTCTCCTTTGCAAAGCTATACTTCAACTCCTTTGACAGACATGACTAAATTATACCACACGTCAATCGATTTAGTGTCCTCCAATCTCTTTCCTCCACTTCATCTAGTTTCTCCTTTTTAATTGCGAGGTCTAGACCTTGTTGGAACAATACGTGTAGAAACTCGACCTGCCACATGCTGAAATGACCTGAACCATCAAATACCTCCATCGAAAACTTTGCATTTGTCATCATCGGTCTTGACATGATTGATGTCTTCTCGGCCATCAACTTAGTAGCTTTCAACAATCACAACTCAAATAGCCCAAAGGATCTTTTCTGATGTGGAAGATTAGTTTTCGCCAACCACAGAGCATACAAGAACCTTGGCTTCTGATACCAATTGTTGTGCGGAAGCGTGTAATATAATAAGTAAATTATTGAATCGCTAATTGCAACGAATGATTCCCAAGAAACATTAGGGAGACAGACCAATCTACTTTAGAATATCTAATCTCCTAGATAGAAGCACCCTTCAGAATATCTCCTGGTATTCATAGACAGGATATTCCTATGCAATTAAAAGCACAATAATTACTATAATTATAATACCAAAAAGGAAAGATACTAAAATAATAATAAGACAAGAACACCAAATTTAACGAGGTTCAGCCAGTATAGCCTACGTCCTCGGAAACCAACATAAAACTTATATTTCACTCAAGAAATATTACAAACAGGGGGAAGAGAATCTTTTAGCTTACTATAAGAGATAATGGCTAAGGATTTGTGCATTTTTTTGGAAGTAGGGAGGGGAGCTCCTTTTATATAAGCTTGGAAGGAGCATTGTACCCATATCCAGACGATGTGGGATAAAGTCAATTTCAACTTTCTCATGGTGGCTTCTACAGATTCTACCCTTTGCAGTATTAGTATTCGCACTGTTAGCAGTCGTATCACCTGTCCAAACTTGTGCATCTGAGTTAGGATCATCCTTTTCTCGCTTTCACCCCTCGGCCCTCTTTCCGGCTGCTTCAAAAATTTTAAGTAAAAACAAAAACCAATGTTATACTTTGTAACTTACAAAGTAGGATGTCTATCAAACTTAATTGCTTGAAAGACATTGACTAGCAATCTTAGTGTAGAAAGAAAGATAGTCCACCTAGTCATTTTGAAATGGAGACCGTTTAAGAGGGTCGTTCTTTTCCTTCCACAGTGAATCTTCATCCCCATACCTTGGCTTTTGTTATTCCAGTAGACATGTATTTAAGTTTGCAGTATGCTCAACAACTCTCAAGCTCAAGGAGCATAGCCTTTGAGTGCTGCTTTCCGAATGAAATGGATAGTGGTGGCTTGTGGAAGATCCAGTTTTGTAGGCTTCTTTTTTTTTACACCAGAATTCGGAGCACGCACATAAGTGTTCCATCTCCCTTCGACTCAGATAAAGTGCTCGAGTTCTACTTCTACAACAATTACCTTTGTGTGTTATCTATCGAATAAAGTACCATCCCTTTCTCCAAGTACAACCAACACATGAGGGATATATCTTCAGCAGCTTTGGGCACACTACATTGGAAACATCCATTTACATTGATAATCGGATACCAGAACATGTTAAAGGAAGTGTCACAAACTGACACTGATCACAAGTAGCAGAGTTGCAATATAACTTTGTATAAGTTACAGGCTGAGAATGTAAATTAAAGGAATAGAGGTCGTTACAAATGTATAAAGTCGTTACTAAATTTGTTAAACGGTTGTAACTGATTCATTCATTTTCTCTTGAATAAAAGGGGCAGAAAGTGGAGGAACCTGGGCAAGTTTCTCTCCTCGATTTTTTGCATCTTCGCCGGAGCTCCAACGGCCTGATTGGCTATTTTCTTCATGTTATCAGAGCAATTGATGCCTGGCTCATGTCTCTGGTAAACTCTCATGCTCAAATCTCCTTGTTGTTATTCTCAATTTGTCAAAATGTTTAACAATGCGTCGGAGAGTGGCGATAGAGCAAATAGTACGGATGATCCATTTTATATCAATCTGAATTAGACCACATGCACAACGCTTGTCACTTATGTACTCATTGGGACCAAGAATAATTATGCTTCGTGGAAGAAATTGATGGAGCTTGAGCTGAGCGGAAGGTCTAAGCTTGATTTTGTTTGAGGCGAGGTTCCTAAACCTGCAACAACTGATATAGTTCGTCTGGCGAAATAGCAGCGTTGTAATGATGTGATTATGACTTGGATTATCTCCTCTGTTACCAAGAGCATAGCCAGTGGGATCTTGCACGCAAAAGATACAGCGATGGCTTGGAAGACTCTAACCAGGAGATACACAGCGTCACACAAGACCCGCACTTTTGCATTGTGAAAGGAGATTTACACTTTGTCTCAAGAAGAAATGGCGGTGTCCGCTTTTTTGGAAAAACTTATTAATCTTTGGGACGAATTGGACGCATTACTTACTGAAGATGCGGAGTATCATATGAGTGGAAAGGCTAAAGAGGAGGGCACGTTATTTTATTCTTGATGGGGCTGAATGAGAAGCATAATTAGATAAGATCCCAGATTCTCGCCATGAAGGAGTTTCCTAATCTTGATGATGCTTACAACATGGTGGCACAAGATGAACTTCAAATGGAAATCACTTGTCATGGTAACAGTGGCGTAGAAGCTTCAACATTTTATGCAGAAGGAGCACAGTTCCATGGTGATACAGGGAAGAATAGGAATAATGCGAATCAGAGAGATGATGGTGCTGGGAGAGGAAAGAACAACAATGGGGCTTTCAATCAAAATAAAAACAGAAGAAGTTTGGTTTACAGTCACTGTGGCATGAATGGGCATGTAAAAGAAAGCTGTTATAAACTCACTGGATATCTTCTGAATTGGAAAAATAAGCAACAGAACAATAGAGGCCCTGGAGGTAAGCTAATGGCACACACTGCCTATGCCAACCCTGCTGAATTCTTAGATAATGCTAGGCAGATACATGTACCACAACCACAACTTACTCAAGAGTGAATCAGTCAGCTCCTTGCACTTATTTCTCAGCTTAAACCTGTTAGAGAACACACTAACATAATGGCAGGTATGGCTTGTTTAGCTTGTTTGGCTTTTGCTGATGATTTATGGGTACTTGACAGTGGTGCTACAGATCATTTTACACCACTTCTATTTTTATTAAGCAATGTAAAAGAAGTTGCAAAAATAGCATGATATCACTTTGCCTGATGAAACAGTAGCACAGGCATAGGTGTAGGGTACTAGCTCCTTGAGCAGTGACCTATTCTTAACTGATGTTTTGTTTGTGCCTCAGTTTAAATTCAACCTATTGTCTTTGAGTAAATTGATTCAGGACACTGGTTGCTTAGTAACTTTTTCTGATGACATTTATGTTATTTAGGACCCTGTGGCAATGAAGTGCCTCAGAACTGGTAGATTGATTCAAGCATTATATCAAATAAAGGCCAATGCTTTTGATAGCATGTCTGGGAGTGCAGACAGAGCAATGTAAAGTACTGCACTGGCATCAAAGGCTTAGGCATCTGTCAGTTGACAAATTGATGAAATGTGTACATAATATCAAATCTATTTCAGCCAAAACAGTCTATTTTCAAGTCTGTCCTTTGGCCAAACAGACCAAATAGTCTTATACTTCCAGCTCGATCCAAACTACTTCTATATTCCAACTTGTACATACTGATATATGGGGACCATTTTCAGAAGAATCTGTTGAAGGGTGGAAGTATTTTTTGACTTTGGTTGATGATCATTCTCGTATTACTTAGGTTTACATGATGAAAATGAAAACTGAAGCACCTCAGTTACTCAAAAATTTCTTTCATTTCGCTGCCACACAGTTTAATACACAGATTCGCTGTTTGAGGAGTGATAATGCCAAGGAATTCTTTACTCATGATCTTACTAATTTCTTGCATAGCCGGGGCTGCATTCATCAATCTTCTTGTACCTACACTCCCCAGCAAAATGGTGTGGCCGAATGCAAACATCGTCACATCTTAGTGGTGGCCCATGCCTTGCTTTTTCAAGCTCAACTACCCAAGAAGTTCTGGGCAGATTGCATTCTTACGACAGTGTTTTTTATCAATCGGATGCCTACTCCTGTGCTTCGTGACAAGACTCCTTATGAGGTCTTATTTGTTGTGCCACCTGATTATGAAGCTTTGAAGGTTTTCGGCTGCCTGTGTTATGTGTCCACAGAATCTCACTTGTGAGATAAGATGGATGCTAGGGCTCATCCTTGTGTATTCCTTGGTTATCCGTTTGGGCAAAAGGGCTGCAAGGTCTTCAATCTTGCCACAAACTGAATACTAGTATCTCCCAATGTGGTCTTTTGTGAGACTCAATTTCCTTTTAAGGATTATTCTTCTGATGAAATTGCTTGCCAACTTCATCAGTGCCTATTATTTTGCCACGTCCTACTACTGATATCTACCCAGATGATGTGGTAGATCACTTGCGTCCTGTAATTGCTTGGTCAGATCCTGCTCCCAACTCAGATGCACTTCCACCAGATATTGTGAGCAGCAGCCCTTCTTTGCGCCGTTCTACCCGGACTCGACGCGAGTCTGTTTGGCATCAGGACTATGTTTGTACTACTTGATCGTCGCCTCATCAATTGTCTCAAGTGCTGAGTTATGACTCTTATGCTCCTTCCCACAAGCATTTTCTTCTCCAAGTCAGCACTGATGTAGAGCCTTGTTCTTATTTTGAGGCTTCTTAGCATCCTACCTGGGTCCAAGCCATGAAATCTGAACTCCAGGCACTTAAAGACAATCATACTTGTGATCTTATTTCCCCTTCCACCTGGAAAACATGCCATTGGATGTAAGCGGGTCTACAAGGTAAAATACAAACCTGATGGGACAATCGAACGCCATTAAGCGCGATTAGGGGCCAAAGGGTATACTCAGACCTATGGTTTGGATTACCACAATACATTTGCCCCGGTTGTTAAAATGACTTATGTTCAACTTTTACTCGCCATTGTTGTTGCACCCCACTGGTCATTATTTCAGCTTGATGTTAAAATCGCTTTCGTTCACGGCTTTCTTGATGAAGAGGTGTACAGGAAGTTACCTCCAGATTTATATGATAAGGCAAAATGAGAAGGAAAAGTCTGATAGCTTCTAAAGAGTCTCTATGGTCTGAAACAAGCATCTCGCTAGTGGTTCACGCGTTTCAATTCTGCTTTGCTTGACTTTGGCTTTGTGGCTAGCCTTAATGATTCTTCTTTATTCATCCTTTATCGAGCAGATCATCTTATACTCCTCCTTGTCTATGTGGATGATGTGATCATTACTAGAACTTCATCTGACATCATTACAGAAGTCAAGTTGTTTCTTGATTGCCAGTTCAGGATGAAGGACTTGGGGCATGCCAAGTAATTTCTCGGGCTTGAACTCACACGATCTCACTCTGAGATTTTCCTCAACCAGCGCAAATATGCTCTAGACATCCTCCGTGAGCATGGTTTTCTGGAGTGTAAACTTATTGCTACATCTATGGAAATCAAACATCAGCTCTCCCTTTCCACTGCATCTCTGCTATCCGATCCAGAGACCTATCACCGCTTGGTTGGAAAACTCATTTATCTTACGGTTAGTCGCCCGGATCTCACTTATTCCGTTCATGTTCTCAATCAATTTATGAGTGCCCCGACTCAAGATCATCTTCAAGCTGCACATCGAGTTCTTTGTTATATCAAGTTTGCTCCTGCACAAGGTATTTTATTCTCTGCATCCTCTGATCTTACTCTGTCGGTCTATTGTGATGCTGATTGGGCGGCTTGCCCAGTCTCCCGGCGTTCTGTTACTGGTTACTGCATCCTCCTTGGCTCTTCTATTGTCTCGTGGAAGACAAAGAAATAGACTATGGTGTCCCAGAGTTCTGCCGAATCTGAGTACCGCTCCATGGCACAGTGCTGCTGTGAGGTGACTTGGCTCTCTTGTCTTCTGGCCGACATGGGTGTTCAATACTCTTGTCCTATTCCTCTATATTGTGACAATCAAGTTGCAATTCATCTTGCCACAACCCGGTGTTTTATGAGCGTACGAAGCAGGTTGAGATCGATTGTCACTTTCTTCGTGAAAAAGTTGTGTCTCAACTCGTTCCTCCACAACATATTCTAACTACATCTCAACCTGCCAATTTGTTCACCAAACCTCTGGCCAAAGATCAGTTTCATCTCTTTTTGTCCAAGCTTGCCGTGTCAAATTTTTTACACCGTCCAGCTTGCGGGGGTGCTAAAGGAACGGTCACAAAGTGACACTGATCACAAGTAGCAGAGTTGCAATATAACTTTGTATAAGTTACAGGCTGAGAATGTAAATTAGAGGAATAGAGGTCGTTACAAATGTATAAAGTCGTTACTAAATTTGTTACACGGTTGAAACTGATTCATTCATTTTCTCTTGAATAAAAGGGGCAGAAAGAGGAGGAATCTGGGCAAGTTTCTCTCCTCGATTTCTCGCATCTTCGTTGGAGCTCTGACGGCCTGATTGACTGTTTTCTTCAGAACAAAGAACAAGTCCTGACTATTATGTAACAGTAAGTATTCTAAAACATCCTACGATGATGGAGAGAGCAATGACTGTTTAGTTTATAAAACTCACCGACCAGTCAATGTCTACCATATAATTCGACAGCACCGCAACTTGCGCAGTGTTCAAGGAAACGAAGAACCCCAGCAGCACCGGGTTCGACAAAAAATCAGTCCTCAGAAAATCTCAAAGTTCACAACTTTACATCAATTGAAACCAGGAATTGAGCGCGTGCGCATCAGCAGTTAATGCCAGTTTTGAGCTCTGATAAAATAAAAATAAAATAAAATAAAATAAAACTAAAATATAATAATGTTGGCTCATGACAAATACACGTCGTTTGTAACTTATTTGGACCGTACATGATAGTTCAAATTGAATTTTGATTAAATTATTCGGTTGAGCCGAAAAGTCTTCGTACATACGAGATTGAAGTCATAGTTAAAGTCAATGGGCCACTACAGAAATAGGGCCGCCGCGTTTCCACTTTATAATAATTCAAATACTCTTTCTGGGATCATTCATTACTCGAAAAGCGTATACTAACGTCACCTTCCATCCGCCATCGGGAGATGATGCTATCTGCTGCTCCCAACGATGGGGCCCGAAATAAAGCGTCGCTGTCTCAGATCCACCCCAACCGCCCTCGCCAACACAGTCTCAGTACCAAGCATATACTAACAATTTCTAAAAGTCAAAGACTCCACCTAGTAGAAAATTATTTTTCAATCACCTCGACCCAAATATGAGATTCGTAATTAGGTGGCTGCGTTTCCAGAACATGTGCTGAAAAGCCAAGACTCCACTTAGAAGAATAATGGAACTCGAAGATTAGATAGTAGCACTAGGTGGCCGGCCATCTTTTCATTATCTATATATACATCCAAGGCACCATCAGATAACTCACACCCGCTGACGTTTGTTTTCATATATTGACAATGTCGCAGATGTCTGAGAAAAATGACAGGTACAAATCGCAGCTCCAGTGCTAGTGAATGTCATGGCCCCTACCAAGCTACACAACCGTCATCGGAGGCTCTGGACGATCTTTCTACATTAACAATGTTTTCAAGCGCGCTAAGGGTGTGCAGTTTCAGGCCATCAAAATCTCCCATGCTCATTTCACTCCTACTCCAGGATAGCTTTTCCAGTTTCATACGTTATTCTATAATTTTCTTTTTAATTTTTTTGCTAAAACCCTATTTTGGTTACTTTTTTTATTATGCTTAGGACATTGTAGCCCCATCCACACATGTCTTTGTTCACAAACGATCATTTGCATTTTGTTTATCCATAATGTCGATACGTGATGATAATCATAAATCTCTCTGCCTGAACACATATGTCTTACTTATGCTTGCAGTCACTTATATGATTTTGGTGGTGTAGACAATTTATCACAGGTCTGTTTGTTAACCCGATAATCTATGCAGCCTTTATCATTTTTTTTTAGAAGTCAAAACAAGATTCAAGGCTGCTTAACTATTAGTATTGTTTTGTTCTGGATGAACTACTGGATTAACAAGGGTATTTTCCGCTGATTTTGTCTTAAAAATAGACTCAAGATGTAATGTTGTATGTGTGTCAACTCATAGTTTAAGCTCAGGGAGGTTCAGACTGGTGCCTATTCTGGCCCGGCATCTGCAACTTCAACTTGTCAAGGTCACATACTTATGTGACTACTAGATGATCCATGTTTTCTTGTTTAAAAGCCTAGTCCTTCTGCCTGTGAAATATCTATATACTCCACCTAGAAGAATAATGAACCTGGAGACGAGATTGTAACTGGATGGCCAGCTTTTCATTATAGGCACCATCAGATAGCTCACACCCATTGAATTTTGTTTCCATTTCTTGACAATGTCGCAGATGCCTGAGAAAGACAGCAGGTACAAATCGAAGCTCCAGGAGCTACGGTAGAGGATGTCATCACCGGGCTACACTACCGTCAGTGGAGGAACTCCGCACTGTCAATATTTTGAACCGACTATTGTCATAAATAAATGCTATTTCCACACTAACAATGTATTCAAGCGCACTAAGGTTGCGCAATTTGAGGCCGCCAAAATCACCCATGCTCATTTCACACCTCCTGCTCGACAGGTGAGCTTTTACCAATTAACATACGCTATTATTTGATATTCTCTTCTTTTTTTTGCTAAAACCCTATTCTGGTCAGACAACTGCAATTCTCCAACTTGTCAAGGTCACATACTTGTGTGACGGATGGTTGATCCTTATTTTCTTGTTCAAATGTCTATTCCTCCTGATCGTGAATTAAATATCATAAAAATCATTTGATGACTGAATGAACACTAGCTAGGGTTTTCATAATCTCAATGTCTAATATGAATCACATGCCTCTTCACAGATAAAACTTAAAGATACATGAGTATGTTTGATGCCTTACGAAATTTATCTTTTCTCTAGTTGCTATATGTAGCATAATTTTTTTATTTTTTTCCATCATCGTTCTTCTATGATTAAAATGAATATCCAACACCTTCATGATTAGTAGCTTGTTTACCTTGGACATCCTGCATATGATAACACATCCAATTGTTATCATGTAAAACTAAAATAAAATAAAATAATGCAGGCATGTGAGGAAGACACATCGTTTGCAACTGACTTGAGGGGCCGCAGATGATAAGAAATTTAGTTGTTAAGTTTATCCAGCACAAATTGAATTCTGGTTGAGCTGCTGGGTTGAAGCGAAAAGGCTTTGTGCATACGAGATTGAAGCCGTTATTGAAGTCAATAGATCAGACCACTGCTGAAACTGGACCGCCGCATTTCATACCAAGACTGCATTCCAATCCACTATAGAATGCGTTGTTTCGAATCATTCTCTTGCTTGCTGTAAGTTTCTGCGACCTGATATGAGCTCCTGCAATTTTCTATTCTATGTGCCTTCTGTGTTTGTGTTTCTTTGTTCTTGGTGTTTATTAATTTTCTTATTAATTTTCTATTCAAATCTTGGAGATTATTTTCTCTAGCTTGCTGTCATTTTCTGCGACCTGATATGAGCTTTCGCAATCACTTTTGTCTTTAAATCGTGGTGAAATAAAAGCATAAAAAATAGTAGTGTTAATTTCTCTTGCTTGTTGTCAGTTTCTGCGACCTGATATGAGCTACTGTAATCAATTTTGTCTGATAAATTGGATTATATAATCATTTGGGAGCTAAAGTATGATCCATTGACTATGTGAAATGAAATTCTCGACTTTTCGTTTATGATTTATGTGGTTTGTTATTCTATTCTGTTTTATTTCTTAATATGATTTTACTTTGACCTACCTGTTTAAATTTTATTCTTCTCTGAAAAGCAACCCGAGCTCACAAAATTAATTCTGAAATCTTCATAAATTAAACCACAATTATATCTACAATTTTTAATAAAAAATTGAAAAAAAATAAAATACAGAAAAAATTGAAAAACCAATTACTATTCAAGAAAGATAGATTGTGAAAAAAATTGCTTCAATGAGAGGGAGAAAAAAGTGACAGTTTAAAAGAGCATTTATTTTATTACCACACGTCTGATCGGCAGTCAATACTGCACATTTTGTATTATTACTCAACTAGATACATTGCAATAATGCTAACATTTAAGTTAATTGACTCTTTTGGGAACAACAATAAGTGGAGTCTTCTTGTGCATGGTGATGCCTCCTTCCTCCTCCATACACACATCCTCCCTCCTAACCCCCTCCGGAAACTCCCAGTCACAGCAATGCAGTAAGTTCGCCAGAATGTACGTAACACTAGTCGATCCCATCATCATGCCCGGGCAGCTCCTGCGCCCGGTGGAGAACGGAATCAGCTGAAAATGACCACCTTTGTACTCCACACATCACTGTCCTCAAACCTCTCCGGACAAAATTTGTGCGGATCACTCCAATGCGCAGGGTCTCGCCCCACCGCCCATGCGTTGACCAGGATCCTCGTCTTCGCCAAAACATCGTACACCTCCTTTCCGATCTTGGTGGAATTGATCGACTCATGGGCTATGAACAATGGGGCTGGAGGGTGCAGTCTGAATATCTCCTTGACAATACATTTGATGTATTTGAGATGTTCCATGTCCGGCTCCTCCACTAGGGCTTTCTTTCCAACCACTGATCGGACATCCGCCTTGGCCTCTTTGAGTTTTTCCGGATGCATTAGGAGTTCAGCGCCATTGCCCACCTGCAAACGTATCCTGTAAAAAAAATTATATATAAAAGAATATAAATGGAGAATTGATTCGTCATTTTTATTTGAAATTTTGTTTTAATACTCAAACTCATTATAAATTTTATCTTGATAATATTTTTGTTCGTACTTTCTACCATTTATATTTTAGTGATTTAAGTATAAATTTATGGGAGATAAATATACGAGGATGAATGAAGTGTATACCAGAAGAAGAGCCTTGACATTGTTCATTGAGAGTTTTGAACTCTCCCTGTTCTTCCCTGGATCAGATTCTAAGAAGCACATCAACCAAGACTTCGTTTTCTGGCAATGGCGGTGACTTATTGGGGTCAAGATGGTCATTAATCACCATGGTATAATACCCACATCAAGATCATTGAAATTCCTCTCCAATCTGGCTCTATATCCAGTGAGGTAGTCGATGAGTCGACCAGCCCAATTAGGGTAGAAATCCTCGGCGTTAAAAGAGCTAGCGATGTCCATGCACTCATCCAGCACGGTTTGAAGCTTCTTATCTTTGAACTGCTTGGCGCCGTAGCTTTTCCCGAACGCTGCCTGGCCGAGTATACCTTCCGCGGTTTTGAAGATATGATCGTTGAGATTGACGGGAGTGGTGGCCACGTCGGCGAGACTCTTGACCATTTTACTCATTTCATCAACCCTAGCGGCCCAAAGAAATTGCTCCCTCCCCTTGAGCAATTCGTACGTAAAGAGCTTCCTTACCCTTGAGTTGTAATGGCTGTGAGGACCGAAAGTGATGCCGAGGAATCCATAGGAGAGCTTTTCAGGTCCAGGGCTGTGGACGGGGCGGCTGCAGAAGTCCGCGTCATGGGTCTGGAGAACTTCCCTAGCCATTTCGGCGTTGGAGACGACAACAGTTGGGAGGGTTCCTAGTTTGAGCAGCATGGCGGGGCCGTACTTCTGGGACAGCTGGAACATGGCTTGGTGCGGGTTTTTGCCGGCGAGGAGGTGAAGGGGTTACGTTACCTAGAATTGGGAGTCTAGGTGGGCTGGGTGGGAGATTCAATCCTTCGTTTTCAGGTCTCATATGTTTGAGGATGATAAGGATGGGAAGGAGGAGCATGAGTGAGGGTAAGACCCATTGATAAAGTAGAGGCTGCGCATGCACTACAGACTCGTTCAAGGTCATCCACATTGTGGATGTGCTGTTTTCGTGGTTAGGGTTTATGGAGTCATGGACAACTTAGTACTCCAATTTATAAGTTCTTGAATGGGGCTCTTAGGAGAGTTTGGGAGGTGCTAGCTTGAGCTGTGGCTTGTAAAGATCTTTGGTTGTTTAATGTTTAGGATCAGGCGAAATATTAAACACATCAAATTCTGAGGATTGATTAAGCACATGGAGGCGATTGTCAGCAGGGCCGGCCCTGGTGTTTGGGCCATTCGGGCGGTGGCCCAGGGCCCGGCCCTCCTAGGGGCCCATTTTTTATTTTTGATTACACTTACACCCTAAATCAAATCCTAAGTGACACACAACAGCCGCATATGCTCCCTAAAGTTCACAGCTTCTCTCATACTTCTATTTTCTTTCAAAATTGAGTTCTTGAAGTTGGATTGTGATTTGTGAAGACAGAAGTGGAAGAGCAGTTCGAGTTTCAACATCAACAAATTAGGTCAGCATGCAACTCAGTTTTATTTCTCTTTTATTTAACTATTTTTGTATGGATATAACACAGTATTTTGATTCAAATGTCAGCCATGTATAATATAACCTGCAAAATGATTTAATTTAAATGGATTTATAAAAATTAAAATTTAGTTTACATTTAAATAGATCTGTCTATAATATGCCATTTTATAATTTATCATATTCGTTGATTTTATAATCATATGACTAATATATCTTTTTATTGTAGGTCTTTTCCATTAATTTGAAACATCATCGGACCATTTTGTTGTTCTGAACCATCTTCATTTGAATAGGTGTGTAGTTCCTATTTTTATTTTGCATAATATGTTGCCTAAAAAATATTTATCCGGATCTGAAAAAAGAAAAAAAAGAAAATTAGATGAACAATTTATAGAGACGCAAAGAGGTGCTTTAAATAAATTTTTTAAACAGTCTAGTCATTCTAATGTGTCCGCGGATATTAATGAGACTAATTGTGAACAAACTGAAAAAATTCAGGAGGATGAGAATATAGATGATCAAAATACCGTAGATGAGTCTTTTGTAGATATATATGATCCTAAAAATTGGAATTATCTTGATAACAAAACTAAAGAATTATTAGTTGAAAAGGGGCCTATACGTGAATTAAATATTGTTTTTCCTTTAGATAAATTTTCTAGACATTTTTCTAATTTTCATTATTCAAAAAGGATGAACAATGGTGAAACTAAGGATAGAAAATGGTTAATTTACTGAAAAACAGTTGATAGAGTATATTGCTTTTGTTGTAAGTTGTTTAAATCTAAAAAAAGTTATAGTTTGTTAGCAAATGATGGAACAAATGATTGGAAGCATCTTAGTCAAAATTTAAAAGGTCATGAGCTAAGTGAAGAACACATAACTAATATGAATATTTGGTCCGAATTAAAAAATAGGTTAGCTAATAATCAAACAATTGATAAAGAACATCAAAAAGAAATTAATATTGAGAAAGAGCGTTGGAGGCTAGTTTTAAAAAGAATAATTTCTGTTGTTAAGTGCTTAGCTAAGAACAATTTGGCTTTTCGAGGTTCTAATGAGAAACTTTATCAAGATAATAATGGTAATTTTTTGGGATTGATTGAGATGATTGCTGAATTTGATGTGACAATGCAAGATCATGTTAGACGTATTCAAAATAGTGAAATGCATTATCATTATCTTGGTCATAAAATTCAAAATGAGTTAACTTCTATGCTCACTAATTGTGTGAGAAGTTCTATTTTAAAAATTATTAAACAGGCAAAATATTTTTCAATAATTCTTGATTGTACCCCAGACGTGAGTCATCAAGAGCAAATGACTCTATTAGTTCGATGTGTTAATGTATCAAGTTTAAAAATAAAAATAGAAGAATATTTTTTAACGTTTTTAGGAGTTGATGATACTTCCGGACTAGGACTGTTTAATGAATTGCTTAAAGCACTTAAATTACTTGATCTTAATGTCAATGATGTAAGGGGTCAAGGGTATGATAATGGATCTAATATGAAGGGAAAACATCAAGGAGTTCAAAATCGGTTATTAGAAGTGAATCCTAGGGCTTTATATATGCCTTGTGCATGCCATAGTTTAAACCTTACCCTTTGTGACATGGCACAATCTTGTATCAAAGCTGTCTCATTTTTTGGAGTTGTGCAACGTATATTTATTTTATTTTCAGGTTCTACTAAAAGATGGAAGATCTTACTTGATAATGTTCCAAATTTAACAGTGAAATCTTTATCAAATACTCGTTGGGAAAGCCGAATCAAAAGTGTTAAAGCTATAAGATTTCAAGCACCCCAATTAAGAATTGCTTTATCTGAATTATTTGATATTTGTGATGATGCTAAATCAAAGAGTGAAGCTGATAGTTTAGTTAACATGCTTGAAAACTTTGAATTTTTGCTTGGTATGATTATTTGGTATGATATTTTATTTGTTATGAACTCGGTTAGTAAAATATTACAATCGTCATCTATGTGTGTTGGAAATGTTATTCAACAATTGGAAAGTATGATGTCATTTTTTGAAAATTATAGAATAGATGGATTTGAAACTAGTTTGAATATTGCAAGAAAAATTGCATCTGACATGGATGTGGAACCAAAGTTTCTAACTAGGCGTTCCAAATTTAGGAAAAAATCTTTTGATGAGAATGATAATGAAGAAGATATTCAATCATCTGAGGAGTCTTTTCGGATAAATTATTTTTTAGTTGTAGTAGATATAGATATAACTTCATTAAAAAATAGATTTGAGAATTTGAAGACATTTGAAAGTATTTTTGGATTTTTGTTTGATGCAAAAAGTTTAAAGTCATTGACTCATAATGAACTTAGAGAATGTTGCTTGAAATTTCATACAACCTTTTCTCATGAGAATGCAACTAATGTGGATTTAGATGATTTATATTCAGAATTGAAATTGTTGCAAGTAACTTTGCCCGATGATTGTATATCATCTCTTAAAATACTCGAATTTGTTAAAGTTGCTGATTGTTATCCGAATGTTATGATTGCATATCGAATTTTATTAACTGTACCTGTTACCGTAGCATCTGCTGAAAGAAGTTTTTCAAAATTAAAGTTATTGAAAACATATTTAAGATCATCAATGTCACAAGAGAGGCTAAATGACTTAGGTATTTTATCAATTGAAAAAGATATGTTAGAGAATATTGACTATGATACTCTAGTTAGTGATTTTGCTTCAAAAAATGCTCGAAGAAATATTTTTCGGTGATTTATTCGTGTATTTGGAGTTTGCAGGTAAAGATAATGAGACATCCTTTCTTGAGATGAAGAGAAGACCAAAATGATATTGTTAATAAATCACACTTTGTATCATGTGTAGAAGTTGTATATATTTGCTTTAAGATGTATACAAAAATTATGTTAAATTTTATGTTATATGGGGCCCCAAAATTTTTTCCGCCCAGGGCCCTGAAATTGTCAGGAACTGCCCTGATTGTCAGTAGCAACGTATAGCTGTCGCTATATGTAACACTTCTCTTCAGATAAAGATCAGACTTTCGTCGCTAAAACTCAACGAGTCATTTCCTCACTCTTCATTCTATCCCCTAAATTCAACGTATATTTACGGAGTAGAACATCATTTCCCAAAAGTTTAAGTGTCTGAATTTTAGGTTTTGAGTAAGTTCCAAAAGATCCTTGATGGTCTGGGGAAAGGAAATAGTTAACTCTTAACTGCAACGAATTTTGGTCTGTATTTAAGGAATGAGTTATTAATTAAAATCTGTTTTTTTATGAATAATAGAAGATGAAGATTGGCCTGGTCAAAGGTTTTGACTGTTAATATGAAAATTAATATGGGGCTTTGGATTTGGTTAGGAGTAGTAGAGGACTCATAGAAAATTTTCCTAGAGATCATGAAGAAACTGCTTGAGATATAAAAAAATCCCTGATAATCCAAAGTGTTTACTTTTCAGAAGTTAGTAAGCAGATGGAGCAGCTCGGTTTTAATAATATTATTCTTAAGAATGGCAAAATAATAGTTTGGAGTGTCATTTAGGTTGTGTTTAGTTTAGAGAAAATTTGATGAAAAGAAAATTTTGAAGGAAAGTGAAATTCATAATAGATTTTATTTTATTTTCCTTTGTTTGGTTCAAATGGAAATATGGAAGAAATTAAATTTTTAAAACTCTTTTTATTTTATTTTAACTTTACCTCTAATATTTCATGCAATTTTCTTTCTCATAAATTTTTCCTAAACCAAAAAAAAATATCTTTCTAACTTTCCATCAAAATTTTATTTTCACCAAATTTCCGTAAACCATACACACCATTAAGGTTCAACTTGTTTGGCCATCAATTGGTCAGAAATAGGTCAAAAACTCTGATTGGCTGAAACAAGACTAGAAATTGGATGAAAACTTTCAAACTCTTCGATAGCTAGCAACATCCATGAAATGGGTGAAAAAGGACCGAACGATTCACGCAAATATTTATAAATAGAGACGTTTCGGCGGAGAAATCTTGGCTGAAATTCAACCGATTTTTACCGGAAACTTATTTTTCGATGCAATTCCGGCCAAAATTATTAGCCTAGAAAACTAATTTTGGTGAATTAGTTTAGGGAATGTTGGGATGATGAAAATTAGATGAAAAGTGAAATGAAAATTTTGAATAAAACAAAGAGTGATTTAATATTCATTCATAGATTTTCCACACCCTAACAAAAAAAGGAAAATGTTGGAATTGACTATATTTCTAAATATGAAGATGGATGCGATAATCAACTTATTTAGAAGTTGATTAATATTAGAAATCCTTTTTTGGTGGGTTATTAAATTACTGTTTTAGTAGGATTAGGAATCATATTTGATTTAGTATTAGTACCCTATAAATAGGATGTCCTAGTGGTAGGAACAACTTGAGTGACTTGGTGGGAGTCCTCGAGGGGAATTCATGAGGAATTCTTCTTGAGTGTTGAGTTGGTTTTTTTATAGGTTTTTGGTTAGAGACAATCTATGAGAGAGTTGAGAGGTTTGCATTCAAGAGTGTTAAGAGGTGATTCCATTCTTCTAATATATATCTATCAATAGTGGAGATCATATACGTAGGTTCTGTTGAAGGGCTGAACCACATTAAAAAATATTGTGTGTGTCTTTTATCCTTTATTCATATTATTGTGTGTTGGTGCGTATATTCGTGTGAGTGTCTTGTCATCATTTCGCTGCGCATGCCGAGTGAGAGGAGGAGCCTCTCCATCCTAACAAACTGATATCAGTTGATGGTTTGAAGAGCATTCACTATGACCGGGAAGAACTACCACTACACAAAGTTCGCAGGTGAAAAAAAAGTTTTTAAGAAATTTGGAGATATCATATTCACGTAAAACATGCCGAGGAGGATGTTGTAAAAGATTTTTTTCAAGGGAGGAGGATGTAGAATATTGTTATTGCGGGAGGAGACATTGAAAATGACGACAACTTCTCAGATTTGAAGTTGCATCAGAAGATGGCATGAAGGTGAAGATATTTAGAAATTCTAGCCAAGAAAGGATTTATTAAAATTGACTAGATTTCTAAATATGAAGATGAGAGAGATAATTAACTTATTTGGAAGTTGATTAATATTAGAAATCCTATTTTTGATAGGTTACTAAATTACTGCTTTACTAGGATTAGAAATTCTATTTGATTTTGTATTAGTACCCTATAAATAGGATGTCCTAGTGGTAGGAATAATTTGAGTGACTTGGTGGGAATCCTCCAGGAGAATTCAGGAGGAATTTTTCTTGAGTGTTGAGTTGGGTTTTTATAGGTTTTTGGTTAGAAAACCTATGAGGGAGTTGGGGATTTGCATTCAAGAGTGTTGAGAGGTTAGTCCATTCTTATAATATATATCTATCAATAGTGGAGATTGTGGACGTAGGCTTTGTTAGAGGACTGAACCACGTTAAAAAATATCATGTGTTTCTTTTGCCCTTTATTCATATTCACTACTACAAATTTTGGCTATTACCACGCTTCCAATTACCACGCTTTTATTTTTTACCACGCTTATTATTATGACCGTGATAATTAATCAAATAAGGCGTGGTAATTGGTGCGTATGCAATTGGCGCTATACCTATTACCACGATTTTTATAAACAAGTGTGGTAATAGGTTAAGCAAAAAGACGGCAGCGTTTCTTTATCGGTCTATTACCATGCTTTGAGTTTTAAAAGTGTGGTTATAAGTAACGATCAAAACGGCTACCGTTTTGAACATGACCTATTACCACGCTTCATGAATGCGAGCGTCCTAAATAGTTTGAATACCAAGTGTGGTAAAAGTGAACCATTTATTACCACGCGTCAAAGTTAATTACAAACGTGGTAATAGATTATTTTTCCAGCATATCATATCTCATCATATCTCTACCATTTTCTCCCCTCCCGTCCCCCTCTTCTCTGTAAAAAATGAGGGGCTATGGGCAACAATCAATACCAACTGCAATACATTAGTATATAGAAGTAGAAGAAAGTGACACAATAAATCAAACAAAATCACCTCAAAACCTTATAAAGTTAGAAGCGGACTTCATCAAGCCAATGCCAACCATCGAGTCTAACAACCTTCTTCACAATCCCTCGCAAACCAACCAGCACCGACTTAGTCTGATTATTGCCAATTAACCACCACCTTGGTGTGCCTTGAAAGCACCGATAACTCCTCATCGATACTTTGTCGTTGATGCTGCAGTCGAAACCCCAAAATGTGCTCCTGAGCCCACCTCCATCATCTTCTTCTTCTCTTGTCCTACTAAAAACAATACTAAAATCCAAATATCAATAAGTAAATTCAAAATCTAAAATATCATACATCAACATCAATAAGAATTTATCTATCAGTTATCTTGTGGTTACGTTGTTGCTATGGAACTCCAGCGGTGCATTCAGAAACGACAGAGGAGGGAGATGGTCCGATCTTATATAGGTTGATCTTAGCTAAATACTATTTGCGAGGATCAAGCTAGATTTGGTCCGTACCTACGACTGGAAGCGGTTGGTTATTTCTCTCCTCAGGTGCCATCAGTGGTTTGGAGAAGTGTTGAAGCGACGAACTACTTGAAGAGGTGGTAGATTCAGAGAGATCCAAGGCAGCTGTTTTTTGTCGGCTGGGGTTTTTCCAATTTGAGAGGAGTTAATTTGGCTGAGATAGATGGAATGCTGGTCGGTTGGAGGGAAGGAAAGAGATTGGTGATACGATGAGAGAGAAAGGAAATGTGAGAATAAGGAGAGTTCTTTTTTGCCCTCATTTGAACTTTTATTTCCCGAATGGCCTTGTATGAGAAAAGTTTACCAAAATGGTCTACTTTTAGAGAACCCGTGTTTCAAACTAGGTCTCGACTAGTGTGCTGACTAGGTTATATAGCCAGTAGACAGGTGGACAAGTACCAGTTTGAAAAAACGGTTAGCCTTAAGCCAATCGCTGTTTCAAACAGTTGTTCTATGGGTCAAGCCATAATCCAGACCCTTTTCCAAATAGTAGTTTGATTGTGATAGCTCTCTGAACTTTTTGGTGCATTCGAGCCACTTTTGATACCGCGGTTCAGTTGCACCAAACGATGTTGTTCGCTGTTTTGGCAAGAAACAATTACAGCGATGTGTCGCGACAGCGTTGTTTTTATTAATCCCAACAGTTGTTTGAAATAGTGGTTGGATCAGATCTAAAAATCACAACCCCTCCTTCTCTCTTCTTCATCTGACGCTCGAAATCCCTAAAACCTCCACAGCAATGACCGACGACCCCCTACGGTGAATCAAACTCAGGCGACCCAGCGAGCAGAGCACCGGCGATTTGATCGGTTAGTTTGTGAAGGATTCCATTTTAGTCGAGGTGTATCAAATTTTGTTAACAAAGAGGTTAGTTTTCTAATCTTTGCTCGAATGCACCAAAAAGTTCATAGAACTATTCCAATCAAACTAGTACTTGTCCACCTGTCTACTGATTAGATAGCCTAGTCAGCATATTAGTCAAGACCCAGTTTGAAACAGCGGTTCTCTAAAAGTAGGCCATTTCGGTTATATTTTCTCATGCAAGGCCATTCGGGAAATAAAAGTTCAAATGAGAGAAAAAAACTCGAATAAGGAAAGGGGAAAGTTTGACGGGTGAGAAGACGTGAGGTTGAGTAGAGAGATAGGGTTGAGTTGTATTGTCCTTGTACCACGCTTCTTATTATGAGGAGTTGTAATTGGTAGTTAAATAAGTAAATAAATAAATAAAGTACGTACTATTGCCAAACTTCATATATTGAAACATAATAATGAGTGACTACTTATTATCACAATTTGTATTATGGAGCATGGTAATTAATGTTAAATATCAATTATCACGCTTTTTTATATTATTTACCATGTTTGATGAGAGGAAGTGTGGCAAAAAATTTAAATGTGGCAAAATGAAACATGATAAAAAAATCTATAATATTGATTTTTTATGACCACATTTAATTTGGAAAATTCCATGAATTACGTATTTTCATAAATAAATTCAACGTTATGTTCCTGCTTGAAAGTTGTACTAGAATCATACATCTAATGCTGAACAAGTTTTAGTGCTTCCATTTTAAATTGGAAAAAAAATTATTATCTTATAATATGAAGTGAAAGTAACTATTGACACAATGTGTATTGTAATCAATTTGAAAAATACCACAAGGTATCTTTTATGCATATATACAAACAACCAAGTTATTAAACGATTAAAAGGCCCTGGTACACTGATGATAAAATCCAATGTCGGTTGAAATAATTCTCATCCTCATTCTATCACCCCAAAACAACTATGTTATTCAATAGTATCAAAAATCTTGCTCATGTTCAAAACGGTGGCCGTTTTATTCGTCACCTATAACCACGCTTTTAAAACCCCAAGCGTGGTAATAGACTATTAAAGAAACGTTGTCATCTGTTAGCATAACCTATTACCACGCTTAATTATAAAAAGCGTGGTAATAGGTATAGCGTCAATTGCATACGCACCTATTACCACGCTTTATTTGATTAATTACCACGGTCATATTATTAAGCGTGGTAAAAAAAAGAGTGGTAATTGGAAACGTGGTAAGAGTTCAAATCTGTAGTAGTGATTCTGTGATTGTAACCCTGATTTGTTGATACGATCATCAATAATAAACAGTCGTTCATCGTTCCCAAGGACATAGGCACATTAACGAACGACTTTAAATCTTGTGTTCTCCGTTACTGTTTTTTCGACCAATTTTTCAACAACTGGTATTAGAGTAAAGTTGAGATAATTAAGTCGAGTGGTAAATTTGAAGTGGCAAGTTTAATGGTAACGAAAATTAGGATTATGAAAAATAAGGGTGAAGGATCGATCTATTATCGCAACGAGAGATTTTGAAGGCTTTATGACTTGTGAAGCCTGATTCGATGAAGAGTGAAGATTGGGGAGGATCTGCATAATAGAGAATCATACAACTGTGTTTGACAGATGAGGTTATGCATCTTATGATGAGTATTTCGTCGCCAAGAGCAATGTGAAAGAAGTTCAATCGCAATTTATGTCAAAATCTCTTACGAATAAATTATATTTAAAACAGAGCTTGTACGGGCTGAAGATATAGTAAGAAAATAATTTGATGCATGTGAATGTATTCAATTAAATAAGTTTAATTATTTTACTAATGGTAATATCTAATGTAAATTTAAATATTTAAATTTTATAGTATTAAACATTTTTAACTAGTACAAATTTTAAAAAAAATATTTGAAAAAAAAAATAATCAGCAGAGTAATAGCTGAGAACATACTAAGTTTTATCCTAGACTTTTGATACTGCAGGGTTATCATAGAGTTCCATTCAGAGTGGGAATACATTCACACAGTAAGAAAACATATGTTTATCATTCAAACACAATATTTAAGAACATTTGAATATATAATAATTAGAAATGTAAGCACATTTTGCAAATTTGAAACTCTTGTCCAGGGCTAAGCTCAGTTTGTATCATGTCACACATAAAATGCATGACAAAATACTTGCACCAATTTGAATCATGCGACTGCCTGCAACAGTAAGAAAACATAATTTATTAGAATATATTAATAAAACTAAATTTACCTACACTACTACATTATTGTTTAAATACGGCGTTTTGAAAGCAGCTCTTATACGGCGTTTAAACTATATACGGCGTTTAAGGGTATAAACCGCCGTATATAGTTTAAAGAACAGAACTACGACGTTTTTGTTTAGACTATATTCGGCGTTTAATGATAAAAAACGCCGTATAAAGTTAAGACGACGTTTTGTACTCACATACGCCGTATAAACCCCATATACTTATAAGGCGTTTTGGAGTTCAAAACGCCGTCTAAGTTCCATTGAACTTAAACGACGTTTTAGTATATCAAACGCCGTTTAAGTATACTGGGTTTATACGGCATTTTTCAATCAAAAACGCCGTATAAATTCCATTGAACTTAAACGGCGTTTTAGTATATAAAACGCCATTTAAGTATACGGGGTTTATACGGCGTTTTTCACTCAAAAACGCCATATAAATTCGGTGTAATTATTACGGCGTTTTCTACCAAGAAACGCCGTCCTATGGTATAGTATATACGGCGTTTGTAATGACAAAACGCCGTATCCTAGTAATAATCCTATTTCCTAATCTGTTTCGACTTTCCCTTACCTGAAACTGTATATATATTAGTGTTTAACGATTCTTGGTTTCATAATTCAGTGATAGTCTGTTTCATAATTTTGTATTCCTATTACTGGTCATATTAAATAGGTATGTATGATTTTATAAATGCACCGTATTAATTTTATTATTTGTATTTATATGTATATATATGACTTTTTTATTATGTTTTTTTTCAGGTATATAAAGAATGACAAATCGAAATTGGATGAAATCAAGTCGTCTCAGCCGGGAATACAATGTCGGATTACGAGAGTTTTGTGAGTTTGCCAAAGCATATTGTGAGAAGCAAGGCACGAACGAGGTTCGTTGTCCCTGTATTAAATGCGGGAATGGAAGTATGGTCGTTATTGCAGAACTAGAACGTCATCTTCGCCTTTACGGTATTGACGCATCATACACTGTCTGGTAGTTACACGGTGAATCATTAGGCGGGTCTCAACCTGTAGAAGCTGAACATATAGAGGAAAACGCTGATGACATTTATGAGGATGATGATTTCAGTACAATGCTGAATGATCAATTAGCTGCCGATAATGAAGAAAATACGGAATTATTCGAAGCAGTCAAGAGCGATGCTGACACCCCTCTGTATCAGGGATGCACACGTTTCAGTAAATTATCCGGAATGCTGAAGTTGTACAATCTGAAAGCCAAATACGGTTGGAGTGACAAATCTTTCACGGGTCTCTTGTCACTACTCAGCGAGATGCTTCCCGAACGAAATGAGCTCCTGAAACGAACTTATGATGCGAAAAAAATGCTTTGTCCAATGGGTATTGAGTACAAAAAGATACATGCGTGCCCAAATGATTGTGTGCTTTATAGAGGTGCCTACGAGAATATGACAGAATGCCCGAAGTGCGGTGCATTACGACATAAGCAGAAAACTGTGAACGGAGAGAAGGTCAAATGCGGACCTATGAAGGTCTTATGGTACCTCCCGGTAATTCCCAGATTCAAACGGATGTTTGTAAATTCAGAAGAATCAGAATTGCTGGTTTGGCACTCAGAGAAGAGAGTTGAAGATTGAAACATGCGTCACCCGGCCGATTCAAATCAATGGAAGCAATTTGACGTTCGGTATCCAGAATTTGGTAACGATCCAAGAAATCTGAGGTTAGCGTTAAGTACCGACGGTATGAATCCGTTTGGAAATATGAGCAGCAGACACAGCACTTGGCCTGTCCTTATCGTGGTTTACAATCTATCTCCGTCATTGTGCATGAAAAGAAAATACATGATGCTGACTCTCATGATATCTGGCCCGAAACAACCCGGTAATGACATCGATGTGTACCTCGCTCCTTTAATAGATGATTTGAAGATGCTGTGGGAGAGAGGAGTTCAGACGTACAATGCACACAAGAATGAAACATTTATGATGCGAGCCATGCTATTCTGCACGATCAATGATTTTCCTGCTTATGGAAATCTATCTGGTTACAGTGTCAAAGGATACAAAGCATGCCCGGTATGTGAGGAAGACCCAGATTCTTTGAGATTGTCACACTGCCGTAAAATTGTTAACACTGGTCACAGAAGATTTCTTCCACATTCACACCCATATCGAGGAAAGAAGGCTCAATTTAATGGATCGACAGAACACAGACATGCGCCTGCGATTCTGACAGGTGATGACATTTCATCGAAAGTTAAAGACATCGAGATATCTTTCGGAAAGACGACGAAATCGACAAACAACGGTCCATGGAAGAAGAAGTCAATTTTCTTTACATTGCAGTACTGGTCAAGTCTACATGTGAGACATTGCATAGACGTCATGCATTTGGAGAAAAACATCGCTGAGAGTTTGATCGGAACTTTGCTTGATATTAAAGGTAAGAGCAAAGATGGGCTTGCTACCAGACTTGATTTGGTAGAGATGGGAATAAGAAAGGAACTGGCGCCCCAAGTTATCGGTAATCGGACATTCTTACCACCTGCTAGTTACACGCTATCTCGAAGAGAACGTGAATCATTCTGCAAATGTCTTCATGATCTTAAAGTTCCGTATGGATACTCATCAAATATCAGAAGTCTCGTTTCTATGAAGGACCTGAAGATAATGGGCATGAAGTCACACGATTGTCATGTTCTAATGCAGCAGTTACTTCCAATCGCCGTACGAGGAGTCTTACCGAAAAAAGTGTGGCTCACGATAATGAAGCTTTGTGCGGCATTCAGCTTGATTTGCAGTAAAGTGATAAGTCGCGATACATTGGATCCATTACAGGAACACATTGTGCTCACCCTATGTGAATTGGAGATATATTTTCCGCCTTCTTTCTTCGACATAATGGTTCATCTTGTGGTGCACGTGGTGAGAGAGATCAGAGAGTGTGGTCCGGTATATATGAGGTGGATGTATCCATTTGAGCGTTGCATGAAGGTCATGAAAGGTTATGTTCGGAATCGATTACGGCCAGAGGGATGCATGGTGGAGGGATACATTGCTGAGGAATCTGTTGAATTTTGCACGACGTATTTAGGAAATACAGATGCGATAGGTGTGTTCGTCCCTCATCTCGTAAAGAATGTTGAAGGTTGTGGTCATATCGGGCAGGAGGTGAAGCATCCGAGGAATCAAGATTTAATTATGGCACATTTTTACATTTTAAATAATTTGGAGATCATGATTCCTTTTGTGGAAGAGCACCTTAATTTGCTGCGGTCACAACGTCGTAGTGGTGATGGTGATCATTGGGTGCAGACTTAGCATAAGCGTAGATTTTCGGGTTGGTTTTCACAGAAAATAGGTTTTCTTTTAAATACAGACAAAGACAGTGTCGATCAACAATTAAGATGGCTCGGTCGCGGTGTTCCTCTCCAAGTACTGAGTTATCGGGGGTATGACATCAACGACTACAGTTTCCACACCAGAGAGCAAGATTCGAGAAGTGTGATGCAAAACAGCGGTGTCACTCTGGCCTCTGTTGAAGATCAATCATACTTCGGAGTTATAGAAGAAATTTGGGAATTGGATTACACTCACATGCGCATACCCGTATTCAAATGCTGGTGGGCGGATAACCGGTACATTCGTGATGATGAGTTTGGGTTTAAATTAATAAACACCAAGCGTCAAGGATATAAGGATGATTCATTCATTCTTGCGGAACAAGCGAAACAAATTTTTTATGTGACTGACCCTATCGACCCAACTTATTCCATCGTAGTGAATGGAAAGCAGCAGCATATGACAGAAGAATCCCTCATTGACGATGATATTGTTCCTGTGATATCGAGAGTACCCAGTTTCGACTTACATGTTGATGATGGAGATGCATATTGTCAAAGAACAGATCATAGTGAGGGTATTTGGATACAGACATGAAATTTTGTTAATTTTTTAAGTTTTTTACTTCGCAAATTTTTATAATTTCTTGTATAAATTTTATTTTTTATTAATTAATTTATGTGTTAAAAGTAAATATTTGAATGAAAATCGAAGGTGGTATTCGAACGGAAATTTTTAAAAAATTAAAATATTAACTTGTACGGCGTTTATAGAAATAAACGCCGTATATATTCTAAAATTTTGAATTTTTAATTCGACTATAATTTGCGCGTAAAAATAATTAAGACATTATACGGCGTTTATAGTAACAAAACGCCGTATAAGTAACGAAAAAAAAACTAAAATTAAAATATCTTATACGGCGTTTATTAGATATAAACGCCGTATAAGATATAGTATATACGGCGTTTTTGATTTAAAAACGCCGTATAAGCTATTCAATAACTTATACGGCATTTCTCCTTCATCTATTCTGAAGTTTGAAGTTGTAATTCTTCCTTTCATCCTATACATTCCATCTTTTTAATTCAAGCACCCCTTTTGCAAAAACAAAAAAATAACTTATACGGCGTTTTTAACTCAAAAACGCCGTATAAGGACTTACCGTCCTCACTTACTCGGCTGAACTCAGATCGGGAAACCCTACCAGCGAACGACCGCCGCCTGCTCTGAGCTTCAACCACCGCTTAAAGGATCAATTCTGCATCAATTTTCTTACTAAGGTAACGATTAAGACGCTTTCCTCGTATTATACATATATATATATATATATATATATCTTATTTACACTGAATAATTGATTTTAGTTGTTGTTGGCTGCCGGTTATAGTTGAGTGTTATGATGCTTTCCAGCATATTTTTTGTAAAGTTATGGTTGATTTTAGTTGTTGTATAGCTCCCGGGAAAATGATGTTTCATGCTAAAATAGAAAACGATTTGTAAAGTTATATTTTGTCGTTTACTGTTTTTTGCTGTTGAGTGTTAATTTGTCGTTTTGCTGTTCGGATTGTATTTCGCCATTAACAATTTATTATTGGGTATGACAGCACACAATGTCGAGCAGTGATGAACATGGGAGGCGCGGTGAAATCCGTCGTGATGGAGCCGAAGAGGGCAGAAAGAAAGGTCGACGCGGAACAGTGAAGATGTCGAAATTAGTCAAGTTGCGGTCGAAAGGAGAGCGTCTTCACATTACGTGGGACAAATATGGTGATCCGATTGGAGATAATGGGAAGATGTTCCGGAGTGAACTGGGATTGAACGCTCGCAAAATGGTTTCGTTGACGGCACATCGAGATTGGCGAAAAGTGGACAAGAGGTTCAAAGAGTACATCTGGGACTCCATGACGGTAATATTTGTTTATGTTAAATTTATCAAATGTAATATGTTATATGAAATTGATATATTAATTTCTTTTTTAATTTTCAGAAAGCATTCACCGGGATTGAAGATCACAAGGAGCAGGAATTGAGAGAAGCCGGAAAGGCTAGGAGGGATTGGATATCGAAATTGAACAAGAGGTACATTGAGAAGGGAGAGGACCCATTCGAGGATTACAATTTCATTAACCGCGAGGTTGGTTTTGTTGTATTGATTTAATTTATGTCGATGTTTTTAATTTTATTCATCATTTATTTGAACTGTTTCTTTTTGAATTTGTAGAAATGGAAAGATTTCGTGAATAGGAAAAAGGAGGCTGATTCTCTTAAAGAGTCGGGAGAACAGAGTGTGCGTGCTAGAAGCAATGTATATCCGCACACAATGGGTAGGGCTGGATACAAGTTAGCTGAACGTCGTCTTAAAGAACAGATGATAGATGAAGGAATGCCTGAAGAGGAGGTGGTAGGGCGTGAGTTTGACCGTTCCGAGACTTGGATGTATGGCCGAGTCAAGCCCGGAAGCAAAGATTGGGTCACTCCCGAAGTAGGCGAGGTTGCAAGAAAGATTGTAAGTTATTTTATTTTATTTTTCAATTTCTAATTTTTTTATTATATTCAGTTTTAGGCTGATTTATTTTATTTTATAGGAGGAGCTGAAAAATCAGCAGAGCCAGGGCTTATTTCAGCCGAGTTGGGAAGACAGATATATTGGCCGCGGCTTTTCCCCAGCCTGACCGCCCTGGCCGAGTCCGTGGTAAAGGGAAGCAGATCATTCCCTCAGACTTTTTCAAGACGAAGAAAACTACGAAGGGCTACAAATATTTTGGAAATGAAGAGCAGATGCGTGCGCACGTGATGTCGCGGTCGGAGTCGCATCCGGGATTAAGCCAGCGGGGTGGTGACATCTATCAGCCACAAGCTTTTGACCTCAATGATGTTCAGTTCAACATGTGGCCAGAAGATTTGGGAATTGGATCTCCGACTGCATATCGGATTCCAGATTCACCACCAGATCCGTTTAGCGATATTCCACAGGTATTTATTTTCAACATAATTTATTCGTGTATTATTATCAGTTATAATAATAACATTATATTTTTTTGGTAGGCGGGAAAGAGATGTCTCCTGAGCGTTAATGTAGGACATCCGCCAAACGAAGTTGCTAAAGCGTCCGCCATCGGAAGAGTCCTGCCAGGGAACATGGTGGACTACCAGTTGATTGAGCCGATGAACGCTAAGGTGTTCACCGAGATGGTTTTGTGGGAGGAAGCCGTGCTTCCCGTTTCCAATTATCACCTCGGTTTTATTTTTGTGCCAGATGCTTTGAGGAAAACAGTTGCATGGCCGAAAGATCTTATCAGTTTTGATACTGAGGTAAGTATTCAAATAAGTTTGTATTAATATTCATTTCATTTGATTTAAAATATGCGTTTAAATGATTTTCGATCAATTGTGTTAGGCAATAGATCGAAAACTGTCAGAATGGAAGGACTCTCAGAGAGATCCTAAAGACAAGTTGAGGGGGACAATTCATGCATTGGAGTTGAGGGCCATTGGGGAGGGGATGACTGCCACTGCTTCAATTCTAATATATGTTGGTGCTGATATATTAGGAGCAGACTTTATGGCAGAATTTCAAAAATTCTCCATTAATGATCTATTGCTGATGGAGCCCGGCGGCGCACCCACTGTGCTTGCATACATAAAGTACGTCTTCTTACGAAATTTTAAAATTTAAGTTTAATGTGTAACTTAAAGTATTACTAATGTGATTACTATTATTTTTGTAGTTGGTTATGGTCATGGATGACGAACAAGCGCAGACCTGACTTGAAGGTCGGTTTTTTTAACCCGAACTTCACCACGGGTGGTGGAGTTCAAGATGATATGGAGCAGAGGCGCGAGATGCTATCCATGAGGATTAGAGTGCCAGGCTGCAATGAGGATATATGCTACTTCCTCCCATACGTAAACATCAAGAAGTAATGTTTTTTTATTTATTCATTATATGTTTTTTTTTATTTTAATTTGATGTCAATTATATATTTCTCACATAATGTCTGTTCTTCGCATGTAGGTTTCATTGGACCTTGGAAGTCATATTTCCAAGGATGAATATTGTTTACCATTTGGACAGCATGTCCTATGAACTTAAGGACGAGATGGCAGACGTGGTTCGTATGGTGAATGGGTAAGTGACGCTTTTTGTTTTTTCAATATAAATGTGTAATGTATTACTAAATTTTATACTCATTATAGTTATTTGAATTTGTAGAGGGTTGCGTCGATACTATGAAGCCGGTGGCATAAGAGATCGCGGGTGTCTGAAAAACACACAATGGAAATTGCTATCTGTATGTGTTTCCCTCTTTGGATGTTATTTTTATTTTTATTTTAATGTTATAATGTTTATTCAAAAAATTTAAAATATATATGCTTGTTTTATGTAGGTTCCACAACAGCAAGATGGTAAGGCATGCGGGTATTATGTCATGCGATTTATGTATGACATAATATCACATATATCACAATATAATGATTTTCGCATGGAGGACCTCCAAGATGTAAGTAGAGATCACTCTTAACGATATTACTTTAAAGTTTCATTATTTTATATAAACTGACTTAATATCATTTTGATTACTATGTGTAGGTTTTTCCATTCGGCCGGCAACCATACACCCCAGAACAAATGCTGGAAGTTCAAGACATTGTGGCTCGGATCGCTTTAGAGCATCATCGAGCTATGGGCGGATTTTGATATTTGACAGATAATTTGGGAACAATATTTTGTTTGTTTAATTTTAAAATTATTTATAAAATTACTATTTTTGTTCTCAATTATAGAATTGATTATAATTGATTAAAATAATAAAATTGTTTATGATTGTTTTCAATTATTTATTAAAAAAATATTCAATTAAAATCGGTAACATTGATATGTAATTGATTAATTATCATAATTTGATTATATTCAATTAATTAAAATATTAAATTAAAATAGAAAAATCTTGATTTATTTAATACGGTGTTTTATGGTAATAAACGCCGTATATATGCTATAATAATACGGCGTTTATTCCTAATAAAACGCCGTATATATGCTATAATAATACGGCGTTTATGGGTAATAAACGCCGTATTTGAAGCTAAACTTAGACGGCATTTATAGTTCATAAACGCCGTATATAACTAAAATTGGAAACGGCGTTTAGTAATTAAAAACGCCGTATAATGTCTAATCATATTCGGCGTTTGGAACCTTTGAGCTTATACGGCGGTTTCTTAAACGGCGTTTTACAAACGCCGTATAAGACTAAAATAAACGCCGTCTTAGACCCATCTTCACGTAGTGCTAAACTACTTAGTTTGTGTGTTCAGTGGCACCAATACTCGTTTGGCCGTTGTTACTATAATGTCGGAGTCCCTTAATTGTCAAATATAAAAATTTTAATATAAAAAATAACTAATCTAATGTATCTTATCCGTTCATTGCTTGCACGATGTTGTGCAAGTCTTTCTGAGATTCAATCCCAAGCTACTCAGATAATAAACTAAGCTGATTTGGGAATACACTACTTCAAGAGTCCTCACTGGAACATACATTGCACCAAAACAGTTGTCACCAAACTATTAGTTCATAAAATTGATAAAGTAAATAATAACCAGCAAGAAGAAAAAAAAACCCTTAACTATGTATATTGTTGTAAGTGAGAAGTAGCATATCTCCGAACCCTAGTCAGACGTACGTCAATAGTCATGTATCCAATAAATCGAAACAGGACCTATTTCCTTCCGAACTTTGGTAAATAAATTTGGATTCATTAACTCAAATCGCAGATTCAGTCATGCGTCGCCTGCTCACCCAATTGTTCAACTAACTGTAACATGTATGTGTCCATCAAAATCAAGTCTGAACACGAAACACATAAAATGATAATTGCATTTGAAATTTTGAATAAAGTAATATTTTATGTCACCTGATGTGTGGAGTTACATTTGCTTGAGCAAGCTGACCTCAATAAGATCTCTAATATCTGTCTTGTGGTACTCAATTATGCAATCATTCCCCAGAATCTCACCGCCAGATGGCCTCAATCTCAATCACTCTTCGGTGCTCCGTGAGTAGGTACTCTCGTTTATGACGTCGTTTTGATTTTAATGAAATACGACGTCGTTTTTCTCATTTTTTCAGTTTTCTATTTCAACATATGAATATAGAAGCACAACTGATGAATATTCATTAGTTGTGCTTATATATTTACCATTTGTTATTTTCTGCAAATATTGAAGCACAAATCATCTGATGAATATAGCAAGTGAACTGATTAATATAGAAGCACAATTGATGAATATTATTTATCAGTTGTGCTTATATATTCACTAGTTTTGCTAGTATATTTATTAGTTGTGCTTATATATTCATCAATTGTTTTGACCGAGCCCGGTGTGTTTAATATGTAAGACGTAAAATGATGTCATTTTCATAAAAAAAAAAGACGTCGCAAAAGAGAACACCTACTCTCAGAGCACCTAAGAATTTACGTCTCAATCTTGTCCATGTGTTGTCCCCTACGCCTCAGCAGTTTAAGATTCCAAGTTAATTCAGTGGATTGAGATGCACCACACTACTACAAAAAGGGACTATATGGCCCTTATTTTGACTATTAGACGGCATTCATAAGTGTCGTCTACTCAAGCATTTCAATAAGCCAAAGATCGTCTATAGTGCATATTGAAGACGACGCTTATGGGTAATAAGTTCCATCTTTAGTAAAAAAGACGGTGATTTTTTATTGATCATAAGCGTCATATAAAGTATAGACATTAAACGACGCTTGTCACCTATAAATGTTGTTTAATATACTTATTAAGTTGTGAAAATATGTACAATACAGTATAGACGATGATTATGGGAAAAAAATGTCTACCATTGTTATTTTATATATTTGATTTTTACTAAATTGCCCGCAAAAGTCACTTTGGCTCAAAAAGAATATTTTCAAGCTTGTTTCGATCAAGTTTCAACCAGGTTCATACACATAATATTGTTGAAGCAGAACATATTTCACACTGAACAACATTGATATAACAACCGACCACTTAATCAATTTATTACAACTCGTCCCAAAAGTCCATAACCTCATTTACGGTTCTTTTCTTTATGTACTCAATTACAAATTAGAAAATCTCATCTTGGACCTCCAAACAAGTTTTGTCATCCTAGCATCGCAAACCATAAGGGAAAACCTATATAAAATATAAAAATAAGCATTCACTTATACCAATATTGTTTGTTTACAAAAATTATCTATATGCAGAAGATAATTATCAATATTATACAAGACTAAAATTTAATTAAAAAAAAACTTGTTACCATAATTATTGGACAATCAGCACTATAAAAATCAAACAACAATTATTATATGACAATTGAGGCCTGTGCTGAAATTAAACATTACAATTCAATTAAAAAATAACAATGAAACTTTTTTATGCGCATGTAAAACAAAAAATGTGTCAAAAAGATTATTAAATTTATATTTTATACTTATTATCACGTTTCATATCGTGTGTAATAAGTATTACGCAAATTGTTTCAAAATAACTGTGTGTTAGATGCATTCACTCGTTACCATGATCCATAATCCTAAGTTTGGTAAAGAGGTGAATGCTTCAAACATACACACGGTCGTAAAGCAAATTGTGTAACACCTGTTATCACACTTTATGCATGAAGCATGATAATAAATAAACAATATCAATTACCTACGCTTTGTTTGTATTAATTATTTACCACGTATTGTGTTAATTAAGAAACGTGATAAAAAAATTTAAGCGTGATAAAAATATATAGCAGTAAAGCTAAATTGAGTTGAAACTTAAATGAGTGGTAATTATAAAATAATAATGAATAAAAACATTATAAATATATACATTTACTCAGAGTAAAAAAATTATAGTCATATTCGTTCCATTCTAAATTCTCGGTCATTCATTCTGATGTAAAATGTAAATTTAAATCTTTTACCCATTGTAAAGGTACATAATGACACTAACAGGTTTTTTTTTTTTGTTACGGATCAAATAATTGCCGTAACAGGTCCGAAACAGTTCTGAAAAGAATATTTTTTTGGATTACAAAATCAAATGTGAAAAGTGTCTACAATATAATTCAAAAAATTTATTTTCGGACTTGTTTCGGAAGTAGGCGGCTAGAATTGAAAAAATCTAAAATAAAGGAACATTAGTGGAACATTTTTGGATCTTTTTTTTCCAGATCATTTGTGGATCTATTGCGGGCCATATTTGTTGAACATTTCCGGACCATTTGTGGATCGGAAAATTAATTTCGAAAACAAATCAGAAAAATTAATTTAGTCTGAATTTCAAATGAAACTGAAAAAATATTATTAATAATTCTGAAAATATTTGGAAAACAAATAGGAAAATATATTTTATTTTAAATATAAAAGAAAATGACAGACTTCGGATTAATCTGAAAACAGTGAGAAGATAGTACGAAAAATATTTTACGAAAATCCGCAATCGCTCCAAAAAAATCCCTCTAATACTAACTCTCCTATTGATCCAAAAATATATACCACTACTGGTCGGAAATATGTCTGTAAAGGGTCCATTTTATTTAGGATTAGAGTTTTTTTAACATCATACCTAGTGCAAATTCTCCTATATCCGATAAAAGTCCGAAATAAATTTTCGGACCATAACCATTCCGAAAATTCTACTCCGCTTAACATTTTCATTCTGGTAGTGTTAAGTGACTAAATTTGAAAGGAATTTATGGTCCTGTATTCTTTTGATTTAAAACTGATTTGAGAAGTTGAAGTAAACCAAAATTAAAATTAAAATAAATTGGATCGTAATCATTATTTTTCAAAATAAAACATAATATGATATAAGAAATAAAATAAGTATAAAATCATGACAAAAAAGGTACTATATATGCTAGATTTTTACTTTAATATTTTATTTTACCGCAAAAAGGTAAAGTGATCGGAAATGAATTTTATTTATTCTCTCTATTATTTTATTATTTATCTTTTTCTAATTACCATTAATAGCATGAAAGCGAATCAAAAATCCATACCCTTTCTCGTAATTTTTCAGAAAACCCCTATCAATATATAGGTCTTGTCTTGTCTTTGTCATCACCAAATCAGCCCGACACAAATTCCGTCGCAGTCCGAGAAGCAAAATCTCACCCATAATTCTCACCAACCATCACATTAAAAAAAACCAATGGCCTCCACTAGCGGAACAAACAAGCCCCACTTCAAAGAGGGTGACTTGGTAGGGTATCAAATTCCAAAGCTCTCAGATCTGTCCACAGGCGTCGTCCTCAAAAAATGGGCACCTTACGGCTACGTGCCGGTTCAGGACGTCGCGGAGGATCCATCCCTTGGAAATGGTCGTCAAAGAAACATTCCTGCTGAGGAGCTGCAGTTACTGGCTCCTGCGGCTGAGCGGACGTGGTTTGAGGCAAATGAGAGGGTGGCCGTGCAGCTGCAGCATGGATCCGTTTGGAGGCGTGGGGTTGTGAAGAAGGCGCTTGATCAAGCTAGATCTAGATACTTGGTTGAGGTGGAGGTGGAGGAGGATTATGATGATGGTGCGGTGGCAGTGGTTGAGCGGGGGAAGAAGGCGAGAATGCTTGTCAAGGAAGTTGAGGTTACGAAATTGAGAGTTAGGGTTTTGGGAGAATGGGTCGCTGGATCTTCCAGTGCCCGCACTGAACAGCAACAGGTATTGAATAATTAGATCTTGTTCATTTTCCAGTCATCCATGGTTTCAATTTCAATTTATGATTTTTCTGGAGTTGAGATTGAATTGATTTTGAGGTTTAATTAATTAGGGTTTTAAAATAAATAATTGCTCAAAGGTCAGCTTTGTGAACTGCTTCATCTGGAAGTATCACAATAGTAGTTCTTATTTGATTTTATGTTATAGGGCTATCTCAAGTCAGTAATTATCAAGCAAGAAAAACTACCAGAGGCAACTCTAATAAAGTATGAAAAATGGAGGCGTGTCGAGGTAGCCATCAACGAGGAGGGCTTCGAGGGAGCCTGGTTCACAGCTGACATTGTGGGTTATATAGATCCGAACGGCCTTGAATATCTGGTGCAGTTTGTAAATTTGATGACAGATGATTCCCAACGCCCCCTCATCGAAAGCGTGGCTTTTAAACACATTAGGCCATGTCCTCCGACTTTAGCAAGGCCATACCATTTTAGAGTTAGTGAGTTTGTTGATTGCTGGCACCATGATGGTTGGTGGAGGGGGGAGGTTATTGTAAGATTCCCCGATTGTGCAAAATATAGGGTGTACTTCGGTGCCACAGGTGAGAATTTAGAATTTGAGTATGAACGAATGAGGCCTCATTTGGAGTGGATCGATGGTGACTGGGTCCTCTATGGAGCTGCCAATGAGGTACACCTACAACTCCTCTCTATTCGGTATATGTACATCTTAAAAGCTTTATTTTTCAACAATAGCTTCATTGAAATTTCTGGTTTGCTTGCTATAAATACATTGGTGTATTTAGAAGAGATTTGATGCAACCATGTATCCGCTCGTTCGTTTTTTCGTTATTTAACGAGCAGTGTCAAAACTTCCTTATATGTTTCTACTTAAATTTATTCTGAATCTGAAACACAATGATGAACGTCAAATTATTGAAAAAAACTCTACTCTTTTTATAACTGCGTGATCTGATGAATCTTCAGGAATATTATCCTTTGGTTGAAGACTCGAGCACGTCTACTGCTAACACCACAT
Organism: Kalanchoe fedtschenkoi; assembly: GCA_002312845.1. Lineage (NCBI taxonomy): Eukaryota > Viridiplantae > Streptophyta > Magnoliopsida > Saxifragales > Crassulaceae > Kalanchoe > Kalanchoe fedtschenkoi. The sequence goes on from NQLW01000061.1 coordinate 162,078, forward strand.
CAGGGGAGCGCAAATATAAGTTTGTCAAAGGAATGGAGGTGGAGGTTACAAAAGATTTGCGGGCTGGCTCATTCTTTAATGCTACAATCTCCGATGACCAACTCCCGAATGAAAGTTACCTCGTATGTTATTATAAGCTGTTTGGAGTCGAATTAATTGTGGATGTGGTGCAGGCTTATCAAATAAGGCCTGTCCCTCCTCCCTTACATAGAGAGAGAATCATGACGGTTTTAGACCTTGTTGACGTGAGGGATTATAAAGACCGCAGATGGTGGTCTGCAGTCGTAGTCGGTGACTCCAACTGCTCGAAATGTGTCACGGTCACCATTTTTGAGACGGGTGAACAGTGGGTCTGTGACCGTGAGGCTCTAAGATTCCATCAAGAATGGATTGATGGGGTGTGGGTGGATGTGAATAATCGTAAGCTTCTAGATGCTCCCTCTCTATAATCTTACATTTACACTTGAGCTTAAACCTGTGATGCCCTAAAAAAAATTCTTAAAGCCTTCATATTATTGTGAACACTTGTCATCAGGCATCTTAATAATTTTGGAATTTAAAATTACATCAGATATCACCATAAATTGTTAATCACAAACCACATTCTTGAAGCTGATGCCCCTACACATATCTATGTTCATGATCAATTGTGCTTCTTGTATTCACTGTTTTTGATCCCATCTCATGTGAATTAACAGTATGGCATTTGTTTGATTTATGTTCACAGGACCATATCTCGTTAGATCAGTGGCCTAAGCAAGCACCAGGCCATGAAATAGGTTAACCCTAAGTAGCCCCGAGTAGCAGGAGTAGGAACTCTCAGAACTATGATTGGAGGATCAGCGTGCCATTGTCATGCACACTCATTATTTGCAGCGCAAATCTACAGCAGAAAATATTGCTGTGCGGTGATGGGTCTACAGAAAATAGTTGCAGCTCAATTATTCTACAGCAAATATGTATCTCCTTACTGATATGGGTATGTATATCTGCAGTAAACATTTTTGCCCAAGGGTGACAGCCCTGATACCATATACTTGCAAAGTGGTAATTTCCCCATCTATTTTCTTGCATATCAGTCTCAATGATAGAATAATTAATATCAAAGTTTGATGAGAGCGGATAATTTTCATCAATGCATGTCGAGTTTTTACTATCTTTTGAAATATCCCTTATTTTTTTTCAAACTCTTACGGTAGAGAAAGAGATGAAGAAGAAGTTGAATATTAATCAGATGAGAAGAAAATCAGAGAAAAAAATGAGAGAGGAAAAAATTTGAGAGAAATTGAGACTGGACAAATTACTAATTTGTTGCTTCTCTTCATTACAAGACTGGGCAAATCTTATATTGAGTTCATAATAAAAATCTTTTAAATCGAAACAGAAGTACTTACATATCTTTAATATGGCTCCTCCTGTTATACTAGAACACATTTTACTTCTTGATCATATAATTTATCTATACTATTTGTTAAAAGTTAAACTTAATTATTTGAGCATGTTATGATTAAGCTTTTAATGGAGATCATTCATGTTAGAATTGTCTTAGAATTAAGTTTTAAATTCGTATTTTAACGTACTGTTGTTGAGTTTTTGATTGGGTGTTGACATGTTTTAGAAATTATTCTACAATTTTCCATTGAGTAGTATAAATGGAAATTATAGAGATTTCTTATATATAATTTATTACTGTTAAATACTTTATTTTGAGAGGGTGATATCAATGTAAAACTAATTTTGAGCACTTTATTTAAAAACTTTATGAGTTAAACACATAATTCTAAGAACAAAAAAGAGTAATCCAACAATCATAGGGTCAAATTTTTATTTTGAGGACGGTCGATATATAATTTCAATTAATATAATGAGATAATAGATTGAAAATTTTTATAGATCACCCTACTAATTCACACGTGACTCCACCAATTTTGTTGAAGAAATTGAACAAATGTGCGCGTAAAAGAAGCATGATTTTCTCAATTGTTGACGTAAAAACCATATTAAATGAATTGACTAATTAATAATAATGTATTTTTTAGCACTAAACAGGATAAACAAAAATAAAATACATATGCATCATTCAACCACCAAACGTGGGGTTTGAATTCGAAATCTCACATATGACGGACGGATTATCTTACCACTTAACAAGCACCATATTGCTAATTAATAATGGGCACCATATGGTTGTGTGCCAGTTCAGGATGTCGTTAGGATCTATCCAGCGTACACGGTCGTCACCAAAACGTATCCGTTGATGAGGTGCACTGATGGCTCCTACGTGTGAGCGGACGTGGTTTTGGGCAAATGATCAGAGGGTGGTGGTGCACAGCTGCAGCATGGATCCGTATGGAGGACACGAGGGGTGGTCAAGAAAGTGCTTGACCAGGCTAGATCTAGATACTTGGTGACGGTCGAGGTGGAGGAGGAAGATGATAATGCAGTGGTAGTGGTGCTTGAGCAGAGGAAGGAGAGAGTGCTGGTGAAGGAGGTTGAGGTCAGGAAAGAGAGAGTTAGCTAGGGTTTTTTTTTATACTTCCTTTTTTTTTTCACGATAAGAGTTTTGAATCCTATGATATTCGTGTGTATGTGCCGTAATTTACATTTAATAATTTATTTTTTTACAAAAAGAAAAGTTAGCTAGGGTTTTGGGAGATTGGGTTACTGGATCTTTATCTGGTTTTGAGGTTTAATTAACAAAATGATTTGATTTTGAGGTTTAATTATGTATATACTTTAAAATGATTTAGGTTTCATGTGACAGATCTCTGAGATATGATTTTTTTTTCAACTTGGCCAACTTCAATCATTTTGTTTTCCTCCTATTATATTTTTTTTACATTTTCATACTTTATTTTGTTAAAAACTACAGTTTAGAATTGAGATTTTGCTTTAAAAGAAAATCATAATTCACAACAGCAATTTTTCTGAGTAAAATAATAATTTCAGACTGTGAATTTCAACAAATAAAATTTCAACAATTTAATGAAAGTAAAACGACAGATATGGTAGAAGAGAAACGATAAGAAGGAATTACAATAGATTGAAAAACAAAATCATGAAATGTGTGTCTAGCTTGAGAGACGACTCTCAATGGCAGATTAGATGATATGTTCTGACTTGTGATGTCTGAGATTTAAAGCAAACTTGAGACAATACTGGACGAAGTGAATTGTTCAAAGTTCTGCTGTCTTGTAAAATGCTTCACCAGGCAAGTAACAATAGTAACTCTTATCTGCTTTTATGTTGTAGGTCAATTTCAAATCAGTGATTATTAAGCTTGAAAAATTACTAGAGGACTAATAAAGAAGGCGCCTGGAGGTCATCATCGGCGTAGAGGGCTTCAAGGGAGCCTGGTACATAGCCGACATTGTGTATGAGTATAAATGAATGAGGCCTCGTCTAGAGTAGATCAATTTTGTGACTAGCTCCTCTATGTGGCTGGTGATGAGGTATCTCTATCAAAATTTTGATGTATCCCTTTACCCAGTAAATCCCTTTCTAAAGCCATGACAAACTACCCACCAAAAAATCCCCTCCATTTCCCCCAACATACTTCTCGATACACCCTCGCCAATTCCCCAAAAAATTCTCCGAAATCACTGTCCCGGAAAACCTCCGGAAACGCCCCTCTAATTTAAATTATTTAATTTTTTTTCCCACCTTTTCTCCCGAAACGCTTCCGGGCAGCTAATATATTTTTGAGAATAACAATCAGGTGCATTTGGTATACCCGAAAATATGATATGTTTCGGAGGTGGTTCGAGTGATTTAACCTCTGCTAAATGAAATATACTTATAATGTACCAATTTTTTTAATTATATCTTTCCTTTTTGCTTCGTTGCTATCATTTTTACATTCATTCTTAATTTCTTTTTTTTATATTAACCTACTTTCTGATTTTCACATCTGGCAAATGCAAAAATCATAAGCATTTTCGCGGTTACCAACATTACTATAAAACACATTTCACGATGTTTGAATTAGATGGGGCTTGTACATAAGACAGCTAATTAGTGTAAAGCACTCTCTTATGTGGTAACCCAAAAATGCGACATTTTGGTCAACTAAGACGACGTCTATAGGTCAAAACACAGTTTAGTGTATATGCACATATGACAACGTTTAATTATTCTAATCAATGTCATTAATAGTGCTTATTTTAGCCGACGTCTTTGACCCTTAAGCTCCATCTAAAATCTTAGTACTTTAGAGGGCTTTGTACTATAGATAACCATCGTTATACATAAGTACTTTAAATGGTACTTCTAATCATCAAACATTGTCATATGTTTTTATTCATATTCAATGGCATTTCAAGTCTCAAAAGCCGTCTAAGGTTTGCACAAATTTACCACCGCTTTGCAGGTGCATAGATATCTCAAAGTTAGTTTTGTTTTTGAGAGCATTAAGGAATTTATCAGGGTTTCAGATCACTTATCTCCCATTCATCAACTTATCTAATATATAGAGAATGTCTTTTTTTAGCTAGCTACATATTGTATATATTTTAGTTAACTTTTGATACATATTAAATATATGTACACGTGTATTTTAGTACATTAAGTATGTATCTTTTAGTTTTCTAATGGTACATTTTATTTAAATTATAATATCTTACTCCTTTTCTGTTAATTTATATGTGTTAAGTTATTTTATTTAGAATTGATAGCCGTGATTGGATGATATGTAACCGGCTAAGTGTCAAGTATATATGATGCCTGTATCCGTGAGTTTTATGATTTTGTTAAAACTTTTGTTGAGAAGAATTAATGAATGTATTATGCACTAATCCTTGTATGAATTGTGAGAATATTAATTTTGTTTAGCGTCCTGAGCTAAAGCGACATCTTTGACGTTTGGCATGGACACATCGTACAATATTTGATATTTGCGCGGTCAACCATTCGAAAGAGGTGAACCAAGCATAGGTTCGACCGAAAAGTCGCGGCAAGATGATGATATGTATGAGAACGATGATAGAGAAATATTTGAGACTATCAGAAATGATTCGAACCTGCCTCTATATTCAGGTTGCTCACACTTCACCAAACCATGCATCACTCTGAAACAGGACATAGAGATGGAGTTTGGTAAGGGAGCAAAAGCCAATTTGGAAGACAATCACATTATCGTATTGAGCGAGTCTTTTTTCTAAGATATTTTTTTTGGAAAAAAGAGTTTTAATATTAAAAAAATAGCCACCGGAAGGGGCTGAAACAAAGGCCGGCGGGGAGGCGATCTAGAGCTTGCCACTGCCGGAAGCGACCAAGGCCAAAAACGCTAACAAGACAAGACTACAAGAGAACTACAAATGACAGATTAGATCACCCTTCTACATCTATAGATTCCTGCACTATCATTGCGAATCGCTTGTCTAGCCGTTGGAGGGCAGGTGGACAATCTCGAGTGAATGCTCAAAACCTGATCCGTCCTCTCCTTAGCAAGCTCAGCAGCAGCCAGGTTCTCTTCCTGCGAGATGAGTTGAAAAAGAATTTGACCCTTAATAGCTTTGATGTCTTGAACAATAGCGCGGCAAGACTAAGGCACATCTCTTCTGCCCAGCAGGGAATTAACTGCCACTCTCGAATCACACTGAATGACCCGAACCCGAATGTTGAATAAAGCTGCTAGCTGAATCCCAACTTTGATGATGAACAAATTAGAAAAGTTTGTATCTTGAGTCGGATGAATATTGCAACTGAAACTTTTAATGAAGTCGCCATCTTTATTTCTTAAAATTCCACTCCCCTTCATAATAAAAATTTGATGATAATAGATGCAATTTAAAGTAACACCTTGAGCCACTTCTTTCCAGTTGGTCCATTTCATTTTTGGAGACTGAACCTGAAGCGTAGGAATGCGAAGGCAACTCAGCGTCAGCGAATCCAGCCAAGATGCTTTCTTCTGAACTTTCATAATCCCTGACAACTTTTGTAGTTGAAAAATGATATTGGGCAATATGTTCTGCCTGGGTTTTTGTTCTTCGAATCAGTAAGAATTTCTCCATTTCCAAATCTCCCACACCGTAATCACAAAAACTAAGATTCTGATACATCCTACCTGACTTCCAATCTGAGCTTGTTGAATCCATTTCCTAGCAGACTGGGTAAAAGAGCCCACCTGAGAAATAATCATGAAAATATTACCAAAGAATTTCCATGGAGTCTGAGCTGTTTCACTTTATACAAATAGGTGATCGATACTTTCCACATTATGGCTAGCACAACAAACACATTTGGAAGCCAAGGGAATTTGAGCTGATTGGATAATAGTGTCCACTGGAACTGCATTCTTCAGATATTTCCACACAAAATAGCTACTTTTGATATGGATCCAAGGCTACCAAATAATTCCCACCATTTGAACTGGCCATCCGAAGTAGGAAAAAATATATTTCTAAAACTCTGAGTGGAAAAATCACCATTCACTGATTCTTTCTAAACTAGTCTATCCTCCATGCTATTAAGGACAATCCCCTCGGCATAACTCCGGATGATGGCAGGAAGATGGCTAAGGAGATTTTCCTTTAACTCTGCAATATTCATCACTTCACTAAAGGAAGCCTCAGAGTGAACAGGGAGAGCAACATCAATATTCTCCATAGGCCACCATTTCTGCTGACGGAAGAGGACATTACCAGTACCAACTTGCGAAAACATTTGGGTAAACATCCTGAATAATGGGATTTAGAACTTCCAGATTTTAGAGTCCGAAGGAGCCACCGTCCTGGACTTATATTTAACATACATAAACTTAGCCCATAATGTGTTTTTCTGGAGAAAGGACCATGCCAGTTTAGCCTTGAGGCAGTAGGCTAAATGAGCTAATTTCTTAATGCCAAGCCCACCATGACTGATAGGAGCTGAGATGCATCCCAAAGAAAGTTCTTGATTAATTAATCCATTTTATTGATAGGGCAATAATTTACCCTATTTTAGGTACTTATACTTAAGATATTTGAGTCGTTTTCGAGCGATTATGAGTAATTTATATTTGATTTTGTCTCTTGTAGGTTAAATATGAAGAATATTGGCTTTGGAAGAGGAAAAAGATGAAAACAGTGCAAACTGGGTTAAAATCGGACAAAAAACCAAGTTCAGGGGTCAAATTGTCAAAAGAAGAAGTTTAGGGGCAAATCTGTAAATATGCAGAATAAAAACTCGATCCAGACCGTGCTTCACAAACAAGCACGATCCAGACCGTGTCACATGTCGGCGCTCTATCCAGACCGTGCTGAATGTCGGTGCACGATCCAGACTGTGCACCCTGAGTTGGAAACTCGAACCAGACCGTGCCGACACGTGGCGGGCCCAGAAAAGACAGTTTCTAAGTCTTTTTGAGTACCCCTTTTGGCAATAGAATTCCTACAGTGACATATCAACTATAAATATAAGTCTATGGCTCAAATCCTAACAAGCCTGGCACCTCACCACATCTTCCTGCCAGAAGGGCCAGAGGGACGAATTCTGTTCAGAGTTGGAGCTTCAAGAGTCTAAGCTTTTCTCTACCATTCTTGTTTTACTTTCATAATTATTTTATGATTGTTATTTCAATTATGCGTAGTGAGTAGTTGTCTCTGTCCTAGGATCCTACAGATCCTAAGTTGTGTAAATTCAACTTTTCATGTTTGTTAATTAAGTATATTTTTCATCCATGTTGTTCATGCCTCTTTGAATTACATCTATGCATGTCATGTGTATGGTTGGTTGTCTTATTGATCTTACACTCCTTGTCTTAGGAATTGCCATGCGTAGTAATTTAGAGTTAAATTATGCATGCTAGAAGAATTAAATTTAGGATTAAATTTACTATCCTCTAGGCTAGAATATTTCAACTCACAAAGACCATAATCGGGATGGGTTGGATATTTTGCATAGTTGTAGTCAATATCCCTAGTCAACTGAAAACCAGAATCGGGAGTTTGCCTAAGAATATTGAGTAGTTTGTTTATCCTGTGACTTGGCTGCATGTTTAGGAGATATTAGTACAATAACCCTTTGACTAGTACTTGTGAGCTACGAAGACCAGAATCGGGAAACAACACAGTACAAAATCAATTATAGTCAATAATTTGCTGTGGGAAACACCCAGAAGTCGGACTCACAGTAAATTATTGAGTTATTATGCCGAATTATCAAAATTGCATGATTTGGATGATTAATTTGCGCCTGAATCACATGATTAGTTTTGCATGCAACCTAGGTGAAGTAAATCCTAGGATGCTTATCTTCTCTGTTCGATTCTATCTCTGTGTCATTACTTTCAATTTTGTTAGTTATTAATTAGTTTTCATCAATTTCACTCATTCGTCTAGAATTAAATAGATATTAATTAGGTTACTTGCGCCTAGCAAGCCTTGTGCTCCTCTTGGTTCGACTCTGTACTTACCGAAATTATTTGACTGCAACTGACCCCTAAAACGTTCATTGACATCTATATAGGGTCAAAAAAAACGCTTGTCACTTATTTAGAGTGTTCTTTGGAATGGGCAGCACTGACAAAGAGTGGAAAGCTTGGGATTGAAGGACTAATGAAATCAGGGTGACCTTCCATCCCCAAGAGAGGAATTTAGACGTCCATCCCGATATTCTCCTCTGAATTTTGTTTAGCAACTCATCAAAGTATTCCGCCTTAATCTTCCCATAAAAAGAGGAGCTCCAAGGTATTTATAGGGAAATTTACCAATTTGAAAATTAGTGATTCTCTGAATTCTTTCTGAGCACTCTAAGGGGGCACTATCAGGAAGCAGAACCATGCTCTTCTCTACATTTATAAGCTGGCCAGAAGCTTCATAGAAAGAGTCAATCAGCCCTCTCAACACCTTCAAGGAGTTTACAGACCCATTAGTAAACACCAGCAGGTCATCAGCATAAAGTAAATGGGAAATGGCCTTGTTTCTCGTGGAGCAGACATAGGACTGAATCTTCTTTTGATCAAAAAGACTGTTTAATCTCCTGCTGAAAGCATCAAGCATAAGCACAAATAAAGCAGGAGATAGTGGATCTCCCTGCCTCATACCCCTACCAGCTCTGAAGAAGCCTTGCCTATTTCCCTTAATGTTAATAGAATACCAGCAGTTGTTTTGGTTCCTGAAGATAAGATCAATCCATTTTTCATTAAAGCCAAAAGCCTTCATAACATCATGGAGGAAAGCCCAGTGAACTCTAGCATAGGCTTTAGACAGATCCACCTTCATAATAATGTTACCTCCTCTGGTTTTCTTATTAACATCTCTTGTCATCTTATGGGCAAGAGCAATGTTTTCTAAAATGCTTCTGCCCTCTATGAATCCTGATTGCTCCGGGGAAATAATAATAGGGAGGATAGTAGACAACCTTGAAGCAAGGATTTTAGAGATGATCTTATGACTGAAATTACATAAGCTTATCGGCCTTAGGTCCTTAAACTCATGAGCATCTCTGGTCTTTGGAATTAAGATAATGTTGGAAGAGGAAATTCTTTTTGGCAGAGTAGTGCCATCTTCCCAAAAATGATGAATAGCCGCCACCACATCCTTTGCAATTATATCCCAGCACTTATGGTAAAAAGCTCCAGTGAAGCCGTCAGGACCGGAGGCACTTACAGCGCTCAGAGCAAAGACAACCTTTTTAATTTCTTCTTCTCCTGGAATACTGGCTTGCTGATCATTGCCCTCTGCAGATATCATCCTTGGGACATCCTGAAGAAGATCTGTGGCAGGAGAATACCTCTGACCTGAGAACAAATCCGAGAAGTGGGAGACCGCCATCCTCCCAGTGCTATCCGAATTAGTACAATAAGAGCCATCCTCCCTCCTGATACTGATTTTATTAATGTTGACTCTGTCTTTTATAGAAGCATGAAAAACTTTTGAATTTCTATCCCCCTCCTTTAGCCAGTGAAGATTGGTTTTGTCCTCCAACATCATGCATTTCCTACTTTGCCATGTCTTAAACTGAGCCTTTTTTTCTTGAAGTAAGTCGAAGACATCTGCATTGCAATCCTGGCAAAGACTGTCATCTAAAGATTGAATTTCATAGGCTAGACCATCCAATTGTTGATGCACATCTCCACAAACATCCTTATTCCAGAGTTTCAGACCCTTCCTTAGGTGAGATAATTTAGTTACCAGGTTGAACACCCCAAGATCCTAAGAAACCTCATTTCAGCATTGATGCACAAAAGAACAAAAAGACTCATGATCACACCACATTCTCATAAATTTGAAAGACGAAGAGTTCTTCACAGCATCCCGCTCCAAACTTAATAACAATGGGGTATGATCTGATTGAATTCTAGGCAGCAGAGTCAGGTGGAGATCTGGGAATTTGATGATACCTTCAGGATTAATAAAGACCTTATTAATCTTCTTATAGAATCTTCTGAGCCCTTGTTGATTATTTGTCCAATTATAACGCCCATTATCAGAAGAAATTTCCTGTAGCCCGGATTGTATAATGAAAGAATCAAATTCATTCATACTAGCGTCATCATAAAACCTGCCACCTTTCTTCTCCTCCCAGCTAGAAATAACATTAAAATCCCCTCTGATTATCCAAGGATCTTTAAGACTGTGGTCTAAATCCATAAGATTGTCTCAGATTCTCTGTCTACCATGTTTGGAGTAGGCCGCATACACCCACACTCACAAACAGAGGGAAATTAATACCAGGATGGGTAACTCCCACCGTGAGTACTTGATCATCGACATGAATAACTGAGATGTCCACCTCAGAGATCCAAAGAATGGCAATATGATCATTTATGTCCGCATTGTAAAACATAGAGGGAAAACCAAGTTTCCTAACTACCCTACCAAGCTTGATACCGCTAGCTTTAGGTTCCAAAATACACAAACACCATGGCTTGTAATTAGAACAAAAAGATTTAAGGTGGTAGAATGTATCTTGATTGCAAGCTCCCCTAGCATTCCAGATGATAACCTGATTCATCATTGGATAAAGAATGAGGAATGTTTTGTGATCGCTTTTGTAAGCGGTCTTCTATCCACTGTATACATCTTCTTCTTCTTTTTGTTGGTTTCACCATTGTTACTAACTTTCCCCTGAGGAGAAATAGCGTTCTGATCAGCTGGCTCCTCTCCTCTCTGATCTTGGATCTCAGGCACTTGAGACACCAAAGCTAATGTGTCAAGCAGCTCAGCATCAGTACATTCCCCCCTCTTCTGCCTCTGATTTTGTTGGAGGCTTCTTTTCTCTATGAATTTTTTCTTCTAAGATTTTCCTCCTTCGTCTTTTTTAGATATTTACTAACCAGTTGGTAATGTTGAAATTGCTCCCTTAAGAATTCCAGCTTTCTATCTGAAACTTCCTCATAGATGGCGTTCATGGAATTAGTTCTCTCCAACGCCAGAGCCTTCGAATCATCTGGCTGATTATTTAGCTGCTCTGAGGAATGACATTTCTTTAGTTTGGGAAAAGTCTATTCCAATATAATAAATTCTTCAACCTCCTTCTCATCCTCTAAAATCTCCCCCTACTCTAGGGTGCAGTCTTGAAGGGGACTCGAGTTGTGAGACTAGGGGGTTATAGCCTTTTTCCGACCAACCTTAATCCATTCTATTTCTGCTTGAGGGTTTGCACCATGAGTTTGGATTTTACTCTCCATCTTGTTCTGTCTCTCTACTGGTTGATGTCGTATTTTCCTACATTCTGAAATATTGTGGCCATGGAGCTTACACTTGGTGCAGAATTTGAGTTTGCCCTCTATGACTATGTCCTACCACCACTCGTGACCATCTCCAGCATCCATCCAAATTTCAGAGGACAGGGGCTTTACAACGTCAATCTCCACACAACATCGCGCAAAAGCCGACCGAATGTGATTTTTAGTGTGAGCATCTGAGTCCAAGAATTTTCTGAAGGGTTGGCATAGACAGCGAAGTACTCCCTCGTTAAACAGATCCGGTTTGAGACGCGAGAAACAAACCCAAGCCGAAATCAATGTAGATTCCCGTTTGTGATGGAACTCTGGTGTCCATCTGAATAGCCTAAAAAGCGAAGTTCCGACACGACGGGGTGCCTGGGTGAGAGCTGTTATAACGTCTTTCTCCGACGGTAGAATCACCAGAACATGTTGACCATCCATGTCGCTAACAATGGGCTGACCATCCAACTTCCACGATCTGAACTCCTTGTCCACCATCGAAATATGCGGGCGTCCATTTGAGAACTTCGTTATCAACGCATATTGTAGTTGCTGCGTGTAAGCATGTATCTCCATTGCTGTAAAAATCATGACCGGCTTGCCATCCTTGTTCATCAGTTGCCTCCGAGGAAGCTCGATGGTCGGGAATAAGGCTGGTTTCATTTGTCCGGTGATGGTCGCATAGCTTTGTGTAGAGAATTTGCGGGCCGGGCCCATATTGGATTGTATCCCCACTCTGACTCAAAAGCCTAGGCTTATGAGTCATGGTTCAACAATCCAATATAAGTCACCTCATCTTCTCCTCAGTAGCCGATGTGGGACATTTGTCAAGTGCTCTTCCTCAACAATCTCCCCCTCACTTGGCAAATGTCACAACTCCCCCTCGATCAATACTTTCCTGGCCCAGGTCTTTGGCTCCACCAGCTTACTCGCGTCACATGCTCCCTTTGATCGCACACCCTCGATCAATACTTCGCTAGCCCAGGTCTTTGGCTCCACCAGCTCACTTGAGCAATTGCGAGTTACTCTCGTCGCTCTGCGACATTCTTGATACTCGGGGTGTCAGCCCTTGATCTCCACACATCCCACGTCCCGCATACTGGTCCCATATCGAACCATGGGCTCTGATACCAATTTGTAGAGAATTTGCGGGCCGGGCCCATATTGGATTGTATCCCCACTCTGACTCAAAAGCCTAGGCTTATGAGTCATGGTTCAACAATCCAATATAAGTCACTTCATCTTCTCCTCACTAGCCGATGTGGGACATTTGCCAAGTGCTCTTGCTCAACACTTTGTTTGGAGCGTTTTCGTTCTCCGAGGGAGCCTGTGAATCCACTCCAACGTCCGGTGGTCATGGTTCCGGCGGTTGCCCGCCGTCGAAGACACGATGTTCCAACTTCCCGCGCTCCATCTCTCATAAATTACATGGATTCAATTTAGCAAATTATATGTGTCTAATTAGGATTGTATGTCCTTTTTAAAGATATTTTATTTTATTGAATTTGGTCCAAAGGACCTACAGCTCAAGGAGCCTACAGGAATAAAACACAAGACCTGAGGAGGGCTCGAGAGTCTACAAGGGAATCAGGGCTAAGGGCATGGCTCGATGAGCCTACAATAGCTTGGGTAGGATACGGCGCGAGGCCTAAAAATATATCTGGATACATTAATCAAAACAAAACAGATGTGAAGTTACTCAATTCAAAAAAAAAATCAAAATTACTAAATTCAAAATCACAAAAGGTGAAAACTTACTTGGGATGTGAGAGGTGAAGGAAAATCGAAGTGGTGTGCCGCTGGAAAAACAGAGATGGTGCTGGCAGTGGCGGATTCAGTACATTTTTTTTAGGGGAAAAAACATAAGGTTTAGGCTTCATAGAAATCAGAGAAGGAGGAAACGAGGAGGAAGAGAGGAAGAAAGATGAAAAGGTATGCCTCATTTTTATTCTTATTTTCGAGTCAATTTTTTTCTCAAATTTTGACGAAATCTGAATTTTTTTAATAAGTTCACTGAAAAGTCAATGGAAAACACTAAAATGTTCCGGCTATTTTTGAGAACTTCAGGAATTTTTTTTACTTAAAAACACAAAATTATCGAAAGTCCCTAGAAGTTGGTCGAAAATATGATAACATTTCTTGTAAATGACCGCAATCTTATTGAAAGATTTCCGACAAACTTCCGGTCACTATTGTTATGTTATGGCTTTTGATAGTGATCTAAACCAATATCATTCCCTAATCTGAATTTGGAAGTTACTTTGTTGCAAAAGTTCAGATGTATCATTAATGTGTATATTTGGAATATTGAAGCTGAGGAAGAATATTTTGATGGAATGAGTTACAAACTAAGACAAGATAAGTTTAAAGGAAACTGATGCATCAATAGGAAAATCAGAAAATGTTTATGGTTTTTCACATTTAGGGGATTGAGGGAGATCATTATTTAGATACCATATATATAAAAATAAGGACTTATAAAATTAAAATAAAATAAAATCAAAAGAAAAATTAGTTTTTTGGATGAGATATAAAGTAATGAAATTGAAATCAATGCAATATACAATTCCAATACACTATCATCATTTAGCATATATATATATATATATATATATATAGAGGGTGGATCAGTTGAGAACCTTCTTAAATTGAGAACCTTGTGTACAATTCTGGACCAATCATTTTCTGTGTAAAACGACCGTGTTTTGACTGCTCAATTTCCTTTTTAAATAATTTTATATAGTTTATTTAATGATTCTTCTTTTGCTAACTGTAGTACATTTATTCCACTTAATACAAACGCATGAATCATGCAAATTTATTGCACCTGATTTAGGGGAGTAAATATCATATAATATAAATGATTGGTTTCGTGTGTATTTAATGATTTTTTGATGGTGAACATGTGTTTTTCGATAGTGAACATTTGTTTAGCACAGCACAGAATGAGTGTGTTTTTCGATGGTGAACATGTTCACCACCAATGTTCACTATGACACTTTGAAAAATTAGTTCAGGAAAAAAATGTTCACTGTTAAAAATTAAAAAATATTCACTATTTATTCTTTGTCTTAAAAAAATCATTTTAAAAATGTGAAAAAATTATAAATAAGAAAAAAATTTGAAAATTTTCACTATCCGAAAATTCACAAAATATGAAAATCCGAGACAGTGAACATAAATTAATTTAAAAATAGTATTTAATGATCTATAAAAGATGAAATAAAAATATAATATTTAATTAAATATAGCACATCATTACACTTTCTATATTTGTTACATTTAATGAGTCTTATATAATAAATGAAGTATAATAAATAAACTTTTAAAAGGAAACAAAATGATTGGTCAAGAATTGTCCACAAGGTTCTCAACTTAAGGAGGTTCTCAACGGATCCCTCCCCTATATATATATATATATTTTTTTTCTTCAGAATTTAATATTATTGTTTACAAATAAAAATATAAAATTTTAAAAATATGTTAATCTTCATATATTTTAAGTTACTTATTTTAAGAAAATTTTTTAAGCAAAGTAGATTTGAATATTCTTTTATTAATTTGGCTTTCACTTATTACTCGACATTTCTAAACAGATTCAGAATTGAATTTGGTATGGCAATACTAGTGACTACTTATTTTTCATGTGCACCAAAACATTATCATTCTGAAGTCCGAATCAAATTAATAATAACAGATGGTGGATTTCTGGTAGGCGGAACAAACATTGGTATAATAGTATTATTAATACTATCAAATGACATTTGGTTAAATATTTGTTAAATTACTAATAATAAGGGATTTAAGTTTTACTCTTTTGAAAACCGTATAATTATGAGATATTTTCAAATAACAAAATTTTCTAGAAATGTCCATTATTTTCTGATGTTGTATACAAAATTCCGAATCTTAAATCAAAGATAATTTGGTTTTTATTTTTATATGTACAAATCTCCAGGAAAAAAACAATTTAAAACAGGCTATAAGGCTCTGTTCCTGAGTTTGGAGGGAAGGGAAAGAGAAGGAGAGGAAATGGAAGGGAATGAGAAAAGAGGAAAAGAGAGGAAAGGGAAGAAGTGAAATGAGTGTTCCTAAGTTTATGAAAGATTTGGAGGGGATGGAGGAAAAATATAAGATAATTACTAATTGCCCTTATGTTTAAATAAATTAAGAGATGCACAAGGGTAAAATCGTTATTTTTTATATTTTATTTACCCATCCCCTCCCTCCCCCTCCAATTTGGGAGGAAAGGAAATGGAGTTCATATCCTCTCCCTTCCCCCTCCAAACCCCTCTTTAAAAAAATTCAGGAACACCTTTTTTCCTTCTCTTCCATCTCATTCCCTTTCTCTCCTAAAATCAGGAACACTACCTAAACAATCGTCATTTCCACACTAGTCACCTCCTAAAAATTTTGGACTACTTTTTTAGAAAATTACTATATACTCCCTCTATTCTCTTTTACGTGTCACTTAACTGAATTTTTTTGTCCATTTTTACTTATCACTTAACACTTGTCTATGTGTATTTAATATATATAAATATCTTAAAAGTCAAACATTAATGATTTCATTTTCGTAATCAATAAAAGAATAATTTTGCGCCAATAATAATCCATCAATTCTACCTTTTACATACAATTTTACAAATATATATTGAATCATTATCTATTAAATTCACCCAACCGCTAACATTAAATACCATATTAATCTATTCAATTTAATATTAAATGACATGTATATCAGAATGGAGGGAATACTGCATTTCTTAACTAATATTACTATATCCGTTCACTAAAACTATGTTGTTTTATCATAAAATTTAATGATATTATTTTTTACATCGATAAATTCATGTAATTCATATTAAACGATTTTATTAGTTTATGAATTTAATAAGATCAATTGTAATAAATAAAACTCAATGTGACATTTTAAACTAGTTAAAAAAATATTTTGCTCCCTATTTATTAATTTTGATAATTCATACCGTTAGTGATGAAATGGTGATAATTCTAGTCCTGTTTAGAATATTTCCCAAACAGATAATTGAAAAAAAATGAAGAAAAAATTCATCTATTTAAATTACTTTTGTTAAAAAAAAAAATTTGGTTACACTTGGTAGTGGTGAAATGGGGGGAATTATAATTACATTCCAAAATGATATATTAGACTTTAATACATTTTTATTAATTTGGCTTTTACACATTCGGAATTAAGTGAAATATGGCTCTAGAAATGACTACTTTTATTTTCATGCAAGACATTGGCTGATGGCATTTTCGTTATTATGGTCAAAACCATGCCCTTATACATAAGTTTTCTCCACGAAGCTTCTTCTTCAAGCAAATAGAAACTTGCAGCGACGACAGTTGAAAGCTCACTCAGCTCACACCACACTCGCCGTCATCGCCTCGCCTCTCCGTCGTCGACCCCCGAGTAGGGTTTCAG